>CM077809.1:94650411-94905411 GCA_039764185.1 Tamarix austromongolica
TACTATTGTTGTTTTTGCCATTACTATTGGTATTACTACTATCGATACCACTATGGTTGAGGTGTGGGGTGGTGATAGAATTGGAAATATTTAAGTTTCAAAATTATAAAATTGGTTTTCAAAACTATAGCATTCAAAATCATAAATTAATTTTATTTTTTTGATAAACAAAAACAAATCTATACCAAACATACCCTTTATTTTCACTACTTTAAAAGGTCGATTCATGTAATCCCCCAAAATTTTAGAAAACCGATAATTTAATAAATAGCTTTTATTTGAAATAAGTTAGCCTTTAAAATTATTTAGTTTAATTATTTTTTGGATTTTTAAGTATATAAATTTGGATAGGAGTATTTAATAAATTAAAAATAAATATTTTGTTATTTTATCACATTTTTTTTAATTAATTAATTTTTCAAACTAATATTTTACTAAAATTATCAATTTTGAACCAATATATTAAATTATGTTGAATTAAATTATTAAATTAAATAATTTATCTAAAATATTACATTTTATTATTTTCTAAATTAAATTAAATTATTCTTCCCTATTTTCCCATTTTTTTTTCCTTTTTCTTTTCCTTCTCCTTTTTCTCCTTTTTCTTCTTTCTTTTCTTTTCCTTTTTTCCTTCGAGCCGCCCGCCAAGCTAGGCCTGCTTTCTCCTCTCCCCTACACACTAGGCCACTGGCCCATCTCCCCTCTCTCTTCCTTCCTTCCTCTCCCGCGCGGCCCGTTCCTTCCTCTCCTTACCCATGTGTCACAGCCCAACCCAGCCTTTTTTTTTCTTCCTTTCCCCTGGATCGGGCCAGCCTAACCTCTTTTCTTTTCCTGCGCCGGTCCACTCGCCCTTCACTCTCCTTCCTTTCTTTCTTCGTCTGCACCCGACCACCGCCCTCTGCCATGCTCGAGCATGCCAGCCACACCTGTAGCTGCCATGCCTGACCACCCCTGCCTCTCCCTCTCTCTCTCTCCCTCCCCTGTCCTTTTCTTTCCTATTTCGAACCAACCTAACCCCTGCACCCTCCATCCACGCCTGACTTCTTTCCTCTTCTTCCCTTCCCTCTCCCTGTCACCCGACCACCACCTACCACCCTACAACCTGTCCCGGCCGGCCACCTACTCCCCTCTGCCCCCTCTTCTTTTTCTTCTTCCCTCCTTGCCTTATCCTACCCCATAACGTCGAGCCTTACTTTCCCTTTCCTGATTCTTTTCTCTCATTTTCTCCTACTTCCCATTTTCCCCGGTTTTTGCACCATTGCCGCTTACACCGCCGCACTGACCCCCTACGCCGCCTTCTGCCACCACCTACTATTTCCCTGCACCATCACACCACCCCCTCAAGCCACCCTGCAGTCCCCTCCTTCCTCCCCTCCTCTTTTTCCCTTCTTTTCCCTCCCTTCTCGGCAGCCACCCTGCACCGCCTCCTTTTGTCGTCGTCCCGTTGCCTATTCTGCCACCCAAGCCACCGAGCCACTCCCTGCAACCTCCTCTACCAGCTTCACACCCCCTTTGGCCGAAACAAGCCCCCTCACCCCTTCATTTTCCTTCTCCCTTTTCCTTCCTTCTCAGCCATACCAACCTCAACAGCCCCCTTCGCCACCTCGCCATCGTCGCCTCTGCCATCCTTGGCTGCCAACAACCCATCCCCAGCCTCCACCTACACCCCCTCTTCACTCCTGCACCCTTCCCTTGCCTCCAATCCTCCCCCATCTACCTTCTTTCCTAGCCTAAAGACCCCAACCCAAACCATCTCCCCCTCCCTTCTACCTCACCACCCTCAACCCTCTTCTCCCCTTGCAACCTGTATGTGACTCACACTGCTCATACAACGTGAGTTCCACATTATTTTGGGATCTTTCTTGTTTAATTTTTGAGGTATATTAATGGTTAAGTAAAGTGTATTATTAACTAAGTTTTTATACAAATTTTATCCTTTTAATTACCTACTTCTAATATAATAGTTATTGACATTAATTTTTTTAGATGTTGATTTTGCTATTTAAAGCTTGAATCTTTAACCGGTATACCAGTAAGATTCAATTTTTGCAGGAATTAAGGTAATCGTTAAACCCCACTTAAACGCATGGAAAAACGTGTGCTAGCACAATAGGGACTTTAGTATGATTTTATGCATGTTATGTGTTACCTAGTATGATATATGTGGTTGCTTGTATTGATTGATAAAACGAAAAGCATGCTAGCTTTTATGCCATGTGTAGAGAAGATACTTAAGGAAGGAGTTTAATTATTGATGGAAATGTTAAATGCTTGTCTATGATGTATTATGTCATTAATGCATGAATAATATTATTGTGAGCCTAAGGGTATTTTAGTAATATGCCTATGTAAGTATGTGATCTAATATATGTAGTTGCTAATGAGTATTATGTTGAATAATGACAATTTGGTGGAGTTGGATGATAAGAATGAAGTGCTAATATTAGTATTTTATGTAGTGGTGGTAAATTCATAAAAGTGGTGTAATAAAGGGGTAAAATGGTAATTTTATAAGTGAAAGGGTATTTTGGAGTAAAAAGGGTAAAACGGTAATTTTGTAAGTAAAATGGCATTTTGGTAATTCTGGAAGAAAAGGGAAAAATAGTAATTTTGTAAGTAAAAGATTATTTTGGTAATTTCGAAAGAAAAGGGTAAAATGGTAATTTTGTAAGTAAAAGATTATTTAGGTAATTTCGAAAGAAAAAGGTGAAATGATAATTTTATAAGTAAAAGGATAAAATTGTAAGTTGTAAGAAAAAGGGGTATTATGGTAATTTTGGAGGCAAAAGGGCAATATGGTAATTTTATGATTAAATGGCAAAATGGTAATTTTATAAGTAAAGGGGTATTATGGTAATATTGGGAATAAAGGGTAAAGTGGTAATTTTGGAAGTAAGAGGTAAAATGGGAATTTTGGAAGAGAATGGTAAGAATGATAATTTTGGAAGTAAGGGGTAAAATAGTAATTTTGGATGTAAAAGGGTATTATCATAATTTGTAAGCAAAAGGGTAATATGGTAAATTTGGATGTAAGAGGGAAAAATGGTAGTTTTATAAATAAGAGGATATTATGGTAATTTTGGTAGTAAAGGGGTAAAACGGTAATTTGCGAGTAGAAGGGTAAATTAATGATTACAAATATGGAGAGGAGTAAATTGATAATTATAATTATGGAGAAGAGTAAATTGGTAATTATAATTCTGGAGAAGGGTAACTTAATAATTATAAATATGGAAAGGGTAAATTGGTAAGTATAATCATGGAGAAGGGTAAATGGGAAATTGTCATAATGGAGAAAGGTAAGTTGGTATTTATAATAATGGAAAAGGGTAAATTGGTAATTATAATTATGGAGAAGTAGAAATTGGTAATTATAATTATGGAGAAGGGTAAATTAATAATTATAAATATGAAAAAGGTTAAATCGATAATTATGATAATGGAGAAGGGTGATTTGGTAATTAACCAACAGGAGGGTAATTTGGTAATTTTGATAATGGATAAGAGCAATTTGGTAATTTATCCAACTAAATGGGTAATTTGGTAATTATGATAATGGAGAAGGGCAATTTGGTAATTTAACCGACTAAAGAGTAAATTGGTAATTATTTAACCAACTAAAGGGGAAAATTGGTAATCATGATAATGAAGAAGGGTAATTTGATAATTTATCCAACTTAAGGGCAATTTAGTAAATATAACAAAGAAGAAGGGCAATTCGGTAATCTAACCAACCATCTGGAAGAAAATATGATAAGTGTAGCAATTATGAGGGGTGAATGGTGATCTAAAAAGCGTAGGAGATAACTTGGTAACCTAAGTCAGATAAGGGGTAATTTGGTAATTATGCAACCTCAAGGGTAATAGGGTTATTTATCAAGTAAGGAAGGGATGACTTAGCAATTATATAAGTAAGGGGTAAATAAGTAATTTGTACCTAACATGTCGTTGTGATTGTGGAATTTCATAATATGATTCAAATAATGTTGATTAGCAAGGTAAAAGTATTTGATAATTAGTAAGTATCACGAGAACAAATCCTAATTCGGAATTAGACGAGACTATGATGGCCTTAATGATTTCTCTGTGATATCTTGGATAACCGTCTGCATAAGAAATGACTAATGATATCAGAACGATTGAAAGTGAATAAGTATTTGATTATTGTGCTTTTTGTGATCACTTTAATTAAGACACTAATACTTAAAGTGAAAGACCTCGAGATCGGGAATGGTGGCTCTTTAGGAGTCGCTACCCTAAAGATGTGATTTAGCCCACGATTATTCTGGTATTTGATGGTGTGCCTTTGTGCCCCAGCCAGGCCTTATATCTTACTCTATCTAGCTCTACAGACTTATTTAGGGGGTATGCATACTTATGAATTAGGTGTCCTTGTCGGTAGGGTACTAAGTAGCTTTATGCACCAGTACGACCAGGGTACCTTTGCGTCCCTAGGTTCATGGTTGAAGGGTGCTGAGTAGCTTGTATGCACCAGTACGATCGCTGTACCTTTGTGTCCCGGGTTCTTGATCTCCTGTTCAAGGCAAATAAATGGAATTGTTGTGCTGACTAAAAAGGAAAAAACACTGATCATGAAAGTGAAAGATTAACGAGCCAGGCCTAGTTGAATTACGATATTGAGTACCGATCCATCGGTTATAATAGTGGCCCAGGAGCGTATTGCCTTGGCAGATGATATTGAGTACCGGTCCACTGGATATAATAGTGGCCCAGCAGCGTTTTGCCTTGGATGATGATTATATGTATTCCGGGCCACCGGCTAAAATAGTGGGGGTCCCGAGCTCAATAAAATAAGCATTGGATGTGAATAAATTATGGAAAGATATTACTCACTTATAGTGGAACGCCTTGTGTGTCGGGGCCAGACCGGTCCACCGGCGAATAATAGTGGCCAGGAGCGTTCTGCCCTGGAGATCGATCCACCGGCAATAATAGTGGTCAGGAGCGTTCTGCCCTGTATTTATTCCGGTCCACCGGCTATAATAGTGGGGTTCCCGCACTCACTTGGATATAACCAGAGAGATGATTGAATAATGATGGACTAATGGCTTAAGGCCCAAAAGTATCGATCGTACTTTGTAACTTGTTGATATGTGACAGACTTGTTGTGTATGTGAATGTTATGTATGCACCTCTGATTACATACGTATATAGCTTGCATTATGTGTCGCATTGTGGGCCTGTTTTTAAGTGTGGTATTAAAGGGTTACTCAGTACCATAGTACTGAAGGGTTCCATTCGTGGGGCCCCTACCTATTCAATGGGCAGTGTCCTTTGCAGGTCTCTTTTCAGGTACTATTTAAGTAGGCAACGGGAAAGAGCGTAAGGATTATCCGGCCTTTAAGATTTTATTCTTTCTCTTCTAATGTCTGGTTTAAATGTAATTTTGTTCTGGTAACCACCATTGGTGGAATCATTCCTTATAAAAATGTTTACTTGCGCTACTCTGATTTAAAAATAGTTTGAATTTCTAGCAATGGATATTTTGTTCTCTAGCCTTAGCATTTGGTACTGAAACGGTATGAGTGAACCGGTCTGGTACTAAGTGCGGCAGTAATAACCCTGAAATTTATAGTTTGTTGTTTTGCTTCCGCTAATCTTTTAATAAAATGAAATTTTTCAGTAGTGAATTTTGGGGGTGTTACAATTCAATTCTATCATATTTCTATAACCCGGTGTTGTCCCCAACATTGGTCCAATGTGGGATACATTAATCACTTTTATAAGCACTTATTTTGGTACAATTTCCTCCCTTGTCCCCATTTCATTTTTAGGATATAGGGCAAATTCAATTTAGGATGTCTTTATAGCATGTTTGGCATCATACATTTTATAGAAAATGGAAATTCATATATATATATATATTAGAATTCCTCTATTTGGTATTGAAAATAGGGATATAAATGAAAATCTAATTCTCATAAAAGAGGGAATTGTAAATGTCATCGATTACAATACAATTTGAATTTCCATTTCCTCACCCTAACAGAATTGTCATTTTCTCCTTACTATACCAACTCTCTCATCCCCTCTCTCCCCCCCCTTTCCCTCTCTCTCTCCATCCATCGCAATAATGGATCAAGAAGCTAATTGAGATCATTAGGCTCTCTATCACACAATTCCTCATCATCATTGAATTCCACCATTAGAAGGTGCACCTGTGTTACCATATTGATTTGTCAGCATGACTATGATGATGGTGTTAGATTTGGTGTTGTGGTTTGAGGAGGATTGAGAAGAGATGCCAATGGTTTTTATTTATAATTTGGGATAATTATGATGAATTTATGTTTAATTGTACAATGTTACTTTACAGATTTTGATTTCTTCCTTAGGTTTTCTTCTTCTTTTTCTTTGAGGAGGGGGATGGGGGAGAAGGCTTCTGAATGCTGATAATGGAGGTAGACTTAAGTCTTGTTTAGATTTAATTATCAAAAGAAGTTATCTAAGATACTTATTTATTTTTAAAACTTTTATATTAATTTTTTTTTAAAAAAAATAAGTAATTATCTTAGATAACTACTTTTGATAAGTAGTTGCAAACAAACCATTGATTTCCCATTGGCTAGGAGCTAACTTCTACTTCATAATTTATTTGTGATATAACAATAATTTTGTATGAAATTAAAGAATAGTCAATCAAAATAAGCCAGCTTTTTTATTAAATTTTAGTACCTATTTTGTAATCTCAATTGCCTCTATGCCAATTAGTTACGAATTTTGTGGGTTATATTTATGAGAAATAAATAGCTGAGTTATAGAATTATATTTCTTTTTTCTGTAATCACATTGCAAACAAAGGAAAATGGAAATAGAATTTCACTTTGTTTCCATATCTATAAGAGTTGACTCCAAACAAGTTGTTAATGTGCGACAGTGGTGCTACATAGTAAAATAAAAGAAATAATTGCTGCACCCTATTTACATGCACCCACCATTATTTTTTCTCTGTTACGTCTTTCCAGCTAGTTATGTACGTCCACTATACAATAAAAACGTTAAATATGGGACATAATACCCATACTCGAGTCTTAAAATGAATGAATCGAAACATCATTGATTAATTAATTATTAGCTTGCTATGCATGGTTTTATGCACTAATTAATTTATTGAGATTTTTGTGAACGTAATGTTAGCGAAAAAAATGAAATCAAACATCAGTCGACCAAAAAAAATTACAATGATGATGCTAGGGCATGGGTTATATATGGAGTCATTCTAATTGAAGGGGACTGAACTGAACGAGTAGGGCGTCACTCTTCAGATATCGACCCGAGCAAAGGAAAATAAAAACTGGTTTTTCACTGTCACAGCAAGCATGGAATGGACGTGGGAACTATGCTTATTCTCTTACATGCCTTGACTCCCTCTCACAACAACAACAACAACAACAACAACAACAATAACAATAAAAGAATTTTCGGCAATTTTATATGTGTTACATCTCTGCCAACTAATAGTATATATACATGATTTCAAGTTCAACTACTCCTAAACCTTAAAAGGGAAAACCTCGGGGGATCTTTAACTCCATGGATGAATGTTGAAGATATGTCCCTGTCCTCTCTATTTCCTTCGATTTCAAGAGTTCAATAGAAAAGAGGGAAGGGGGGGGGATATCTATATTGCTTTAAGATTACTATTATTTTTTCCTGAATCTTACTTAAACATGCTCCTTTTTTTTTTACACAAAGTTGAAGGTATGCACTTATTTTTTATTTTTAAATTTATTATATGCTTCATATTTTGAATACAATATTTATTCCAATTTTAGGATACTTAAAATTTTAGATATCCAATGGATCTAATACAAATATATGAATATATACACATGGATACAGATATCAGATTGTCTATACCCCTAATATGATACAGAATTTACTCTTTAACTAATTGATAGATCATAATTGAATCCAGTAGTTAGACAAGTCTCAAGTTAGGTATGGATCAAGTGAGAATCTTAAAACCGTAGGACATGGACCTAAACTTTAACGCTACTCGTTGGATATAGAAATCTCAAACGTAAAATTCTTATGAAATGGGTTGGATCCGATAGATTCATATCGATACCAAAACATATTATCATATCTTATTGTGCTTTGTTAAAACGTTATAATATGTGGTATAATGCTACCTATCTAAATTCTAAACCCAAACTAAAAATCAAATTTTACTAAAAATATATATATTAGTGTATTAATTTTATTTTTTATTAATAATTAATTAATACAAACTAATAATAATACAAAATAAAAGAAAATTGGGGCATAAAAAATGTAAATCTATTTTTTTTATTATAATAACAATCATGATGATGATGATGATGATTATAATAGAAATAATACTAATAATAAATTTATTATACTTTTATGCCATAATTTTCTTTTATAATATATTATTATTAGTTTATGTCACCTAATTATTTATAAAAATTAAAAGCAATGTACTAATATGTATATTTTTAGAAAAAAGTGATTTTTGGTTAGGGTTTAAAGTTTGGGTGTATATAACACTCCTACAATATGTGTGGTGAGGTTGGGATGTGACTTGTTGTTCTTTAATTTATCTTTCTCTTTTTTGCTAGTTTGAATTGAGATGGCCTTCAATTTTAAGGTTGTATAATAGATGATATGACCTAGCACATTGTGATGTGCTTATAAGATAGTAACCAAAGTCAATTTATCCCTTAAATATATTAATTAGGTAAATAAATTAACCTATACTGTATCTTTTCATTTAATTCATAGAATATTGATAAGGATAACTAACCTTATAAAGATAATTATCACTATAAATGTGCATATGCATAAAGACAATAGATATTTGAATCCGAGACTTCAAATATTCATGATTCCAAGGTCAAGCACAATCGGTAAGTAATTTATACTTTACGTCCTTTCATTGCACATTTATGACATTAACTAAAGTTTATTTATTTTCAATGGTGCATGGGGATGAAGTACTGTATTAATGTATAAAAACTCTGTTTGACCTGTCATTTTTATTTTGAAAATATATACTTTTTATTTTCATTTTTGTATCCCTCTTTTCCTTAAATGTATATATAAATATACTTCATATTTTAAAAAGCTATTACTTTTTATATTTTTTTTTCTGTCCCCCTACCCGTGCTACATTGAAGCATTGCAAGTCGCAACTATTCTTTATGGTAAATTAAAGAAAGTTAAATTAGCATAGCTATGTCTAGGTCAAGCATGTAACATTGAAGAGTAAAGTATGCGCATGTGATTACCCGCTTACTCTGCTGTCAAAGCACAAACCACTCTTTATTTTAAAAATCCCTAAACTACTTAACCAAAATAAAATAAAATAAATTTTGGGGGGTGGGGGGGGGGGGGGTTTAAGAGGTTCCTATCCCTAGTTCCCAGTGCCCAGAGGTAGATGTTTCGTTTCATTTCGTTTAGTCACTTTCCCCTTTTTCACTTTTCAAAATGCTTTAAATCTATCAGATTACATAGTCAGTCGTTTTAATTTGCTCATTAAATTTAGTTTTTTCTTTTTCAACTGAAGTTATTTCAAATGTAATTTTTTGTTTAGAAAATTGAGTTAAAAAAAAAAAATCAAAGTTTTTCCCCTTTTTTCTTTGTGCGTCTATTATTTTATTGTTTTCCAATAAAAATATCAATGGAAATATTAAAATAAATTTATTAATAAATCCAAAAAAATGAACTCCATTTATTAAAAAAAATGAAAGTTATAAGGAAATTTTATTACCTAACTTTCCCTTTTACCATTATTTTTTCTCTTTTATTATTTATATTAATTTCTCTACTATTTTTCGATGAAGATTATAGCCTGATATTAAGATCAATTATATTAGTTCTTTTAAAAAATTTGTAAATTATTAAAATATTTTTTTAAATGGATAGAGTATATAATTTTTTAAATAAATTGGTTTTAGAAACAAAAAGAAAAGTATTCATCAATAGGGTTATCCTTCCACAATCCATTGTAGCTATCTTTTCTTAATCGGTGGTAGGTGATGATGTAAATTATACAAATCTATATATAACGTGGAAAAAAGGCCTTATGTTTACAATCTTTAAAAAAGAAAAGCCATAGAAAAATGTGATTATATTTTGGAATAAACATGCAAGCACATGCACACATACAACGTTTACATATATGTATATCTAGAGGTACAAAATAAGCCCAACAACGATGAAAGAGCAATTACTGCGATAAACAGTAAGTCCAACAATGCTAATGTACAAAACCATATTAATATTTTAGGATGACGATGACAACACAAGAACTATGAGGCATCGTTAGAGGAGGAATTCGTAGCTTAAATCTAAAGGCCTCTTTGGTATTCTAGTCTAATCATATAATAAAGGGGCGTGGGGTAAATTTTTCGCATTACATAACTTACACTATACAAATGAATGTTACATTGAAAAAGTTTAAAACTGATTTTTATCATTATTCTTAAGTGCTCATTTGGTATGGAAAAATAGAGGTAGAATAATAATCCCTATATTTTAAATATCTTATATAGTATAATTAAAATTAAATTTTTTAGACAAATATCCATTTTAGATCTTAATTTAATCTAAAATGAGTATTTAATTAAAATTATTTTTTTATTATTAAATAATTAATATAAAAGATATAAAATAGGAGAATATTTTTTCCACTCCTATGACTCCCATACCAAACAAGACCTAAATCTTTTATATTTTCAAGATGTAGTATCTATTGCTTATTCTCTTTATACTTGGGAAATGGAAAGATATAGGATTAAGTAATTTAAGGACTTCAACTTTTAAATTTAATGGCTGGATTCCGATTTGAAGAGGTAAGTCAACAAGCCAACAATGTTATCGTCTCTTAGAAAAAGTCGCTAAATTATCGGACTGGATAGGTGTAGCTAGTTCGAACCTTGTACGGAAAGGAAGTTGACTTAGGATATTATGTTTTGCTTAATTAAGGACCTAACTTTTTTTTCTTCCTGGAATTCCTGGCGAGTATTCCGCTAAAACACACATTTCTATACAAAAATACTAATCTTTTAAACAATAAAGTAATTTATATCGTTTCTAATTAACACAAACTATCTAAACTAATAAGCAAACACTATCAATTTCATTTTATCGATATATATTAAAGACGTCCTAACAAAATCATTTAAAATTATCAAAGTATACAACCAATTTTATTATATATCACAATAATTACTACATATGATAAATGTATTTTATGCACTATTTATATGGTACTAATCCTCTTCACTTTTCATTAATTTCCTTTACAATTTTCAATTTAACATCTCTTAAATCATATGTACTCATTTGGGATCAATCATAAAAAAAAAAAAAAACTAAGCTAAAACAATGTGCTTTGAAGAGTTTTATGAGCAAAAATATCAACCACAACATTCACATAAAATAACAAAAATAACCTTTCGTATTTCAAGCATAACCTTTTCATACAAACTCTAACTAAGGCAATTCAAGATGCATTGGAAATCTAAGGAGAAGATATACAACTTTGTTGCTTACTACTTTTTTTGATTAATATTGGAGCATGGTGAAAATTCAATCAAAAGTTGTTGAATATCATCCAATGTCCGATGGTTGAACAAAGGTCGTCCAGGGCCCCTAAAACAACTGTGGAAGTGCAAGATTTGACACATGAATTTTTCCAATCTTTTCTAAACTATATCTTATCTTTTCATCCATCTTATGCATGATCTTTAGCCAAAATTAAAGTCTCTTAACACCTATATAAACATCCTTAATTGAACCCTTCAAGGAATTCACAAGTCACAACCTCAATGTTAAGTTTCATAAGTTAGGGTTATTTATCCTTCATCTTTAACATCCCACCTTTGTAATTCCATCAATTCATATTTCCATGCCAATAATTTGTATATGATTCATTCTATTCATCCATCATCTACCTTAAATTCATGGTTCTTATCCACCAATTTAGCTTTCATTTTAGAATTTTCAATTTAGGGTTCCACCATATTGATACCTTTAACCATCTCCAAAATCCATCAATCCATGGGTTAATTCCATAAATTGATCCATGAAATAACTAATTTCATATCCATAAATCCCTTATTTGATCATCTCGTGCCAAAAAAAATGCACAAAGGATCATCCAATTGAATATATTATTCAATTAGAGGAAAATATTGGTGCTCACAAGGAAGGAAACAAAGTTCACGACTGGCGATTGACCAAGCTTCATCTACCCATCTTGTTTCACTCATTTTTTCTTCAATTTTTGGGATTTTCTTTTCCTACACATATATGCTTTGTGTATTAATATAGACATTATGAGTGGCTAATATAGATATTGATTATAATTTCTTCATTTTATTATTTGTCAAAAGACTATCCTTTGACTCTGACTTAATTGATATCGGTTATATATGTGATTTTGCTAACCGTGATTTATATATTGCATGTCTCATTCTAGTGTCCTTATAGTGACTAAATGTAGGATTATATATGTCTAGGTGGCTATATAAGTAGGGTTGTAAACGAGCCGAGCCGAGCCGAATACCCCTAGGTTTAGGTTCGGCTCATTTAACTAAACGAGCCTAAAATGCTGTTTGGGATCGGCTCGTTTAACTAAACGAACGAGCCGAATCGAGCCGAGCTCACGAGCCAAAGCCAAAAAATGAACCGAGCCGAGCTTTTTCCTGTTTGAGCTCGGCTCGTTTAATAAACGAGCCGAGCCCGAGCCTCATTTTGAGGCTCGTTTAATTAAACGAACGAGCCGAACCGAGCTTTTAACGAGCCGAGCCGAGCCGAATACCGAACTGGCTCAGCTCATTTACAGCCCTATATATAAGCATGATATATTCTCATATATAAATTGTTGTTAGGTCAAATAATGATTTGCCAAATAGTTTTGTTATTCTAACTAGAGTGGTGAAATGTTTAGATATATGTGGTTAAAAGGAAGGAAATGTAACTAGGCACATTGGCAATACTAGTTTGGGTACTTAGATTGAAATAATTTAAATTATTTTTAATACATTGAGACTAGTTAAATACAGGTGCCACTAAAGTAAATATAAAGGTTAGACCTCACAATACTATAGAGATATGTTATTTAATAATGACATGTAGATAATAGTTAGGTTAAAGATGATACTAAAAGCATGAAAATTTTGGGGCGTGAGTTTTAATAGTGATTAATTAAAGAAATTAATGTAAAAAAAATGGAGCAAATGTGCGATATTAAAAGTTTTCAACTTTTAATAACAGTCTGCACACACATAAGTGTTATCAAAGTTTAAAGCTAATGTCCTCTACCCCACTGCCTTTTTATTTCATTTCCCATATTTCGCATCCTAGACTTTAATACTAATACTTGAGCCCCACCTCCAAAGTCTCTTCACCCCTATCTATTTCCCAAAAAAATATTTTCATATCTCGAAGACTACCTTTACTCCTCTCTCGTCAATTTCCCTTTCTTATTTTCAAATCTAAAACTCATATCTCATTCATTCCCTTCTATCTTGTGACTTTCACTTCCTTGTTTTTAAATTTTGAAATTCATCCATTCTCTCACATCAATTTTACTCCTTATCCAGTTTAGATCTTAAATTTATGTGTTAATGTTTGTATTCAGATGTAAAACTCTAGTCCATGATTTTGATTGGTTCATATGTGAATTCATGTACCAACATTTAGAGGATGCATACTTATGCAAGTTAGGGCTTGTTGTTTTTAGGTATGGTTTCTATATGGACACAAAAACTAGCCATGAAAAGGCCTTGACCACTCAAACTCAAACAAACAACTAGCCATGAAGACCTTGACCACTTAGGGTAAAAAAAACTCTGGTTTCATTTCCATACATAAAACTCTTGAGTTGTGTTGTTGATGTTGAAAAAATGTAGTGTTGTATGTTATATACATTTATTTTTGTTTTTCTATTTTTGATGTTGTTTCTTTCCTAGATCTTTGTTTTCCTATATCTTTTTCATTTTATGCATTTTTTCTTCCCAAATCTACCATGGAGTGTGTGGTATATAGTTTGATATGAGAACTATGAGGGTTCAACTCCCCCACACTTCTTATTAATTACAGCATTTGAGGGGGAAAACTTTAAGAGGGCTTATATTTGGGTTTTTAATAATGTTTATGTAGAAAACTATTATCAAAACTCAAGTTCAATAACTGTTGTGGCTAGGAATGATTATTAAAGGTGGCTTTTGATAACATATTATATATATATATATAGAAAAACATTATTAAAAGTTTAAAATTTTCCATTGATAGAATATATTTTTTTGGATTTTTTATAATGTTCTAGAACCATTATTAAAGCTTTAATAATAATCAATTCAATAACGCTTTAGAACTTTGATAACCATTAATCAACATGGTTTTTGTGGTACTATCAACATGAATTAATTATGGCATTGATTTGTATTAATCAAATTAGGAAAGTAATATAAGGTATATAGACCCGTTGGTGGCTTGTAACTTGATAAATCTTTTTATGGTGACTAGTAGATGACATGTGAATTGTTTGTTAAACCTTGACCTAATCTAGTAGTGGAAATATATTTCCTAGTATATCCTTAACTTATTTTATTTCATCCATATTGAAAAACACCATAGAGGATAGTAAATAGGTGTTTTGGATCAGAATTTGGAAAATAAAAAAATTAGGCACCATATTTATAGTTGTTTAATAATTAAAATTTTCTACATCCACTACCAAAAGGTTTCTCCTTTTGAATTGTGAACCTCTCATGTGCTTGTACTGATGATCTCTCTCTGTATAAGTTTATAAGCCTTGATACTTAATGATCTTTGTGAAAGACTGTGTGGATACTATAGAGATGTGAATAGAGTATACACAACAATTGTAACAAATTAAAAATTTAGTGAATTAACTAGATAATTTAGCAAAGAATGAACACTAAATTTATAGTGGTTCGAGAAACTTTATAAAGTTTCTCTACATCTGCTACCAAAATGTTTTTTCTTTTAGATTTGAATCTCTCTTTATTTATAGTGGGTGTTTGATGATGATCATTCTTCTCTTGATTTATGATCCTATAATCCCAATGACCGTCTAGTAGATGATTTACATTTTTCCTTGTTATCCTCTCTTAGTTTATAAGATTACAATCTCAATAACATATCTGAAGAATGCCAGACAACATACCACACTTTACTAGTATTTGAGATAATGATTTCAAATTAATACAATATGAATCTTCACTATATGAAATATGAAGGTGAATAATCACTAGTGAAGATTATAATTTAGCAAGAGAAATAAGAATTACAAATGTATGAACACTCTAACTAAATGTGAAGAACAAGTTGAGCACTAAAATTTTTTGACTTGGATATGAAAGTGTAAAATTAAAATTCTATTTTATTAGAGTAAATTGTGAAAGTAATTAGCTTAGAAGAGTATAGAGATATTCCTTAAAAATTCCTTCAAGCATAACAACTCGCATTTATAGGCTGAGAAAGTTGAGAAGAATTGGAACTAGTCATTACATCCGAAAAGGATCCAAAGATCATATCGCAATCAGCAGATTGTATGCCAAAAGACTCTCTCTGGTTGACCATCCAAGGTTCTCCATCAACCTCCTACCATCTGGCTTTTCCGGTATCATTTGTTGGTCTATCTTCTGAACTCTTCATTATATTTATGTTCTCTCTATAGTCTGTTCAATTGAATGTTGTTGGCCCCTATCTGTCATTCGTCTGCCAAGCTATGGTGCTAAATTTTGACCTTCAAAGAGTTTATCCTTTTGGAAAATCTTTCAAACCATTTAAAATGTAATTGAGTTTGATATCAAACAATTAGAGACGATGAAAAAGTTAGTTCAAAATTGTTTTTGAAAATTAAACACATCATTTATTATTTTCCTTAAGGTTTGGTATATTTGAAAAGATTTGTTGAAAGATTTTTGTTTGTCTTAAATAATTTTAAGGTAATTAAAAATTCTTTTGAAACTTGTTTAGGAAAAAATGATTATTAATCTTAAGTTATCAACAAGTAAAACACATGTACATAGAATCCTAAGACATACATAACTTCTACCATAAATATTCAAAGTCTTCAAAGGCTTTCCATGTAGATCTGATCTTGTGCTTTGGAAATTTGATTGCTCTTTTAACCTTTTCACTTGAGAGAGAGTTTGAATGAGAGTGATTATCTTAATTTGAATGATATAGTACTTGAAAACTTAGACAAATAAATTAAATACTTAAGAAAGTTTTTTATTATCAAAATAAGGTTGATTGGCCTATGAGATCAACAATCTCCCCATTTTTTATGATGACAAACAATAGGATACCAATACCTTGAGAAATGATGAAAAGATGTAAAAGTGGAAAACAATTAACTTTCTCAAATAATATGGATCATATGTTTTCCATTATATAATAAAATCACATAAGTATCATATAAATGGCAGTATAATGATCAAATAAGTCAAAACATAACATCTTTTCACCCTTTCTCTCCCTTTTGTCATCAACAAAAGGAAAGGGTTTAAACAAATAAGATCTAGAATCAAAAGATAAGTGCATAAGAAATTAAATGCGTAGGGAGCGAGACTCTCCCTCAAGATATACACATTCTCAATTAAATCACAAGGAGATCGGTCATACACAATAATATAAATGAATATCGTGAGTGAAAAAAATATGAGATATATTTCCCTTAGGTTATGCCTTGGGTAATAACACAAGTGATTAAGTAAAACAAGTATGCTCCCCTTAAGGTAATGCATATATCAACAATAAGATCAAGATCACAATATGATCACTTAAGATATCATTATCTCAAACAATATGAGTAGGGAAAACAAAGATATAATTATCAATATTCGTGTGAATAACTCAATATGATAACACTAAAGCTCGTGAGATTTTAATATTGTGATCTTTATAAAAATAAGGCATAGAGTGTTCAATGTGTCATAAAAAATAATCATGCAACATAAATGATAAGAAAATAAACTTTAGAGTTTCATAAACCCAACTAAGCAAAAAAAAAAAGAAAAAGAAAAAAAAGGTGAGTGTGGCAAGGATTATGCCAAAATATGAAAGTGTCCCTCAAAATGACCAAAGATCAATATGAGAGTGTAATGACCATGTAGCTAAATAATTGCTATGGTTTCTCTTGATGGATATCCAACAATGAGGTATTGAAGATTTCCATATGTGTATCTCCACACTCTTGGCAGATCTTCTCTCTTCTCTTCTTCTTGTTAAGCAATAAGAGTACCATCATCTTCATCCTCCTGCTTTTGAGTCTTCTTGTCGTTTATCTCTTATTCCTCTAGAAGATTATCTATTTAAATTATGGGACCTACTTCATACTCTTTTAAATCCTACATATTTGAACAAGGTTCATCAAAAGTGGCATGCACGAATTCTTCAGCTAACATAGAGAGTTTGTTGAAGACATGATAGGCTTTACTATACAAAGAGTAATTAATGAGTATACATTCATTCTCTTCAGAGTCAAACTTATCCAAGTTACTTTTCCCATTGTTGAGAATCAAGATTTTACAACCAAATGTATGGAAATATCCTACATTTGGTTTATTACCTTCTTAGAGTTCATAGGGTGTCTTCTTGAGGATTGCCCTAATAAGTACCTGATTCTTGACATATTTAGTAGTTGATATGGCTTCGGTGTAAAAATACTTTGGGAACTTGGAATCTAATAGCATTGTTCTTATTCCCTCCTCCAATGTTTGATTCTTCCTTTCTACTATATAGTTTTGTTCTGGTGTTCTTAGAGCCAAGAGGTTGTGTGAAATGTTATTTTCTCACAAAACTCCTTGAATGTGGAATTCTCAAATTCCTTTCCATGATCACTCTTTATTGCATAAATTATTATTCCTCTTTCAACCTATATTCGCTTAGTGATCATAATAAACGCATGAAAAACAACATCCTTAGTTTAGAGGAATAGTGTCTAAGTATAGCGGGAGCAATCATCCACAATTATTATTATATATCTACAAACACCCATACTATAGGTCCTAATAGGTTTAAATAGATTCATATGTAACAATTTAAGTGGTTTAGGTGTGATTATAATATTTTTTGGGTTTAATGATACCCTACATTGTTTTCTTTGTTGACATACGTCACATAATTAATTTTTTACATAATCCAGCTTAGGAAGACCGCGCATTAAGCGTTTTATATCAAAGTTATTTAAAAGGCCCATGCTACCATGCGCTATCCTATTATGCCATAACCATTCTCATTATCTAAAGTACTTAAGGCATGGATTATTGAATGAAATTGATTTGACATCTAACATATACACATTATGTGAGGGCATATAAATAGTATTGATTTATCTACCCTATTTGAAATCATGCAATATGAAAGTGAAAAAATTAGATAAGAACCCTTTATTACAGAATTGGCTAATTCTTATCAAATTATTCTTTAGACCATTAACCAAGTACACATCATCAATGAAGGGTTCAGTGTTATCAATTCTAATGCTACCAAATCCAATTATCTTCCCTAGAGAGTATTCACTAAAAGTAACACTCCCGCCATCATAGCCGTAGGGGGCCAATTTAGAGAACATCATTCAGTCACCTATCATGTGCCTCAAGTATTTGAGATATAGGAACCATTTGTGGATTCTTGTTTTCACCTTGAAGAATGTCTATAAATTAAAATGTTCTATTTTAAGTACCCTTTCAATGGGTTCTTGAACGGATAGGAACCAATTCTTAAAGGATAATTCTCTTAGTTACCCACACCTTCTTGTATTTTAAAATTTTACTACTTCTACCAAACTTGCAATAATATGCCACATTACCACTTGTTTCATATATATCACATGTAATAGAACATGGAGAGGAATAAAATTGATGTGCCTTGGCGGATTTCATAAAGAAGTTTTTAAGTTTCGTGACTTTCTTATCACCATAGCCAAAACCCTCATGGTTCTTACAATATTGTTGAACACCCAATAATAAGTTTAAGTCTTTTTCAACCACTTCATCCATCTTAGACTCGTGCACTAAGAGATTTTCAAAATGTTTGTGTGTTGTCATCATTGTAAGATCTTTTTTCTCCACAATTTTCATTACCTTGGGTCTCTATTCCTTGGAAAGGGCTTGTAAGAACTTCCTCACTTACTCCTCCTTGGTGATAGATTTTTCTATGAACTTCAAGTTGTTGACAATTATTGTCGAATGAGTGATTAGAGTGATGATTGACTCTCCTTGCTTCATTGAGAATAATTCATATTCTCTAGTGTGAAGAACAATTCTAAACAAGTCCATTAGTCAAAACCAATTGTTGTGTTCCAAGTCAGGGCTTAAAATTCTAGGATATTCAAACCAGTTGATTGGTTTATAGAATTGTAAGCCTCAAGTTGATTTCATCCTTGGAGATGAGCATACAGCCAGTTGACATGTTTGACTAGTTAACTAATATCCCAAAAAACTAGTTGACTAATTCTCTATTGCTCATTTCCTGGTGAAACCTAAGTTTCCTCCGAGATTTAGCCGATCGGTGTTGGCGAAGAATCAATGCCAAGTCCTAACGAAGGCAATTTTTTTAATTAAATAACTTTAAAATCCCTTTTGATTTGAAAATTTGGAATGTTTTAAAGTAAATTCCCATAGGAAATTCTAAGCGCTCAAAGATCAAACACGCATTCATAATAACCTAAAAAGAATTAATTAATTATACCAAAAATCTTGAAACCTTCTAGGTCTTGTAAGCAATCTCATTCCTAGGAGATTGAAAGGTTATTGCTCTTTTGAATTGAAGCATTCCAAGGATTTTTTTTCTTCTTTGAGTGCATCCGCCTTCTTGTGAAATGTTGTAGTACATGCACGCTTCACCAAACTCGTCAACTCCTTGATTAGGTTTATTATCATCAAAACAAGGGTTGGTTACCTATTAGGTGAAGACATGTTATTATCAAAACAAGGGTTGTAGAATGCATTCAGTTAAATATTTTTGTTTGAAAATCTTTGACGAATGTCTCAATTTTTTAAAAAAAAAAAATTGAAAAGGAGGATAATTTGCATATTAGTCTAGATAGTTTTTGGTGAACTAGGACAATTAAAAATTATTTCATTGTTTAAAATATTAGTGTATCTTTACACTATATATATAGTATGTACGTAAATGTGTATTTCATGGAAATACTTGTCGAGTCCTTAAACCATTTATTAAAAACAAAGGATGAAGAAGTAAAAGTAGGCCCTTAAATCATGAAAGTAAAAGGTCCAGAATCTTGAATCCTTAACAATATCGTCAAGATTCTTAAACCTTGAAAATGTTAAAGCTGAAGCCCTTATTAGACGGTAATTTGACTTTGGAAAAAATAAAAATAAAAAATATTTACTATTCTCCTCGAAACGTGACGCTGGAGTGGAAGGGAGCAGCATAGGTACAGTGTACTTCCCAAAACATAAACAAAACGAAATGGTAAAAAATGAAGCAAACAAAATCTTTTATTATTATTATTATTTCTTTCTTTCTTTCGTTTGAATCGAACAAACAAATTCTTATGTGATGGAGGGAGGCAGCTTAGCATGTGGATTAGCGATGCCTAGGATCCCGTTTCAATAACAACAGCGCCATCGAAGGTCATCTAATGAAAGCCGTATCGAAGCCATTAATTTGATCCCGGAGCCTGCAGGGCGGAAATAAAAAATTTATTATTATTATTATTATTATTATTTCTGCTACAGCACTAAATAAATTAATTGCACTGTGTGCGCACAACAAACTATCATCGGGTCCTGATCCCTCGATAATTAATATTCTCTGCGCCACAGCCGTAGGCGAACTATTTTACTCTTCTAGTGTTCGTTAATTAATATTAATAGTAGTATCTCTCGCCATCCCGCCCTCTTCCGACGAGGGCTCGTGTGGATCTGAGTAAGCTGTGGAATACGATGGCGAAAAATACTACTCCTTCGTTCTCCTCCTAACTAACATTCTCTGCGAAGCTAATGTTATGTTGTGGGTAACAAACTAACGGCGCAGAAACCCATGGCCACGGTGGGGTGGGTGGGGGGGGGGGGGAGAGAGGGGTTGCCCTTCGTTTCTTGTTCTACGTATTGCCTGCAGGTTCACTTTCTAAGCGGGGTTTCTTTTTTATGTTTATTTATGTTAGGCTCCTTTTTTTTATAAAGAAAATTAGTTTAAAGTCCATTTAAAGTTAACAAATTTATTTAATATTTAGTTTACTTTTTTTTTATCAAATATAGGAGAATGTTATCTGTACATTTACGTATAATTAGGTGTACATATAATTATATGTACATAATATTTTATACTTAAAACTGAATACTTTAGAATTATTTTAGTTTTATTTAAATGGACTGTATTTAAAAAGTATTTAAACGAGAGATATTAACCTTCAAAGTATTTAAAAAAAAAAAAGGTGAGGAAGAATTGATATTACGTGCTTTAATTTGAAATGTGTAAATTAGAAGTTAGAAGGAGTAGTGAGGCAGTAAAGCTTGAGGGGGGTTTAAGCATCGCTTTCCCAACAGCAATCCACTTTAAAACCCCCCCAAAGAAAGAGAAACGCCAACCCCGGCCGAGTATTTTTAAACTAATCAAAAGCGTACGCCGGCCTGCCACTGCAAGCACAGCAATATCACTCCTGATCCCCTCCACTTCCTCCCTCTCCTTTTTTTTTTTTTTTCCCTATGCAGCAGATACAGGCTACAGCTAAGCTGCCTTGAGAGCTAAGCTAATGCGCCCCCTCCCCCCGGTCGGTTGCTTGTTATAGTTGCCCTTTCTGCAGGCTCAAGCCAAGTCCTCTCCCATTAATAGTAGTAGGAGCAGTAATGATAACAGTAATTTTTACCTTGAGAAGAAACGTGCTGTACGTACTTCCTCACTCGAATAACGTGGGGCCGAGCGGGAGAGGGGGACCCTTTTGCCTCTTTCAGCGTGTGACGGTGTGCCTCTTTAAATTAAAACACATGCAGTCCTTCGGAAGATGCAGGGTTGGGGGGGGGGAGGAATTTATAATTATGGAACGCAGCAGCCCTTTCACCCTTTGTTAGGAAGACGTATCCGTCCCTACTACTAAATACCAAAACTACCGACTCCGGTTTAATATAAATAACGTTCCAACTTTTTGATTCAATTAACTATAAATAATAATAAAAAGTTAGTCCTACTATTATCTATATGAAAAATGATTATCGTCACTAAAAAAATCTATAAAATAATTACAATACTTGAAGATAAAATAATAAATAAAATAACTCAGAATTGATCACCCATGCGTCTATCCAACGTCCTATGATGTGATCTCTAATGTTAGTGCTCCCGTCTCGCCTAGCTGCTAGCTAGCTAGCTAGGCATTCTCATTTCTATTCATTTTGGCAGGCATGAATGATCCAGATAACTCCATTGACCGACATACATCATGCTCGCGTTACCCACACTTACTTTCATATTATATTAAATAATAGTAGCCGTACAATTGCACAACCGCATGCATGGAAGATGATGAAATTTAATGGGTACGTTACGTACGTCTATTCCTTGGCAGCGCACACAAGTCGTAGCTAGGCGGACAGAGGAAGCCATACCTATTTGTCCCTATCTAAGCTACCAGGCATACCTAGAGTGTTTGGTGCTTCAAACTTTTAAACTTCAAAATATCCAATATTGTTTGTTTGTAATAATCATTCATTGATTGATTGATAGGTAGGGATGGAGATGGAGATGGAGATGGAGATGGAGATGGAGAGAACGTATGATATGATATCCCCTTCCTACCTCCAAGCTATTGAATATTTGTAGGAAAAGTACGGGGAAAATTTGTCTAATGAATAAGAATATTATTATTATTATATTTTACTTTAACCGAGATATATATATATATATATATATATATATATATATAGTTTCTAGAATTTGCCCACTTTGGCACAAGAAAAACAGTCTTCAAACAACCACAAAGATCCATATCAGTAACTATAACCTTCAACCTGCTGTCTTTTTTTTTCCCATCCCAAACTTTTATTTTTCATTTAAAATAATGTTTACCTTACCCAGTATATTAAAAAAAAAAATCAACTAAAAAAATATCAGTACCTCAACGTTTGAAAGTGACGACGACCGACTAGCGACTACCGTAATAAAATTTAACCTCCGCTCGCCAGCGACGATTTAAAAACAAAAACCAAAATAAATCAATCAATCAATCAATAAAATAAAAAAACCCTGAACCTCAACTCAAACTTACCCGCGCGCCCAAGTCCAGACACATTACATGACATGACATGATTCACCGCGCTACCTACCTCCTACCGCTAAATAAGCTGTCTATAATCTGGCCCGACATGTTGATGGATCAAATAATCATCCCCATTCGTCACATCAAAAACCACCCCTCCTCCACCGCCACCATAATTACCAAACTGCTGTTGCTCCATCACCGCCTGTTGACTCTGACACTCCTGCCTCATCATCTCCTTCTGCCTCCGCAGCTCCATCACCTTCCTGTGCGAGTTCGAATGCTTCGTCAGCACGAACGTCGGGCTCGCCGCCGGCCTGTACTCCGGCACCAGCCGACCCGACTTGTACCGAACGCCGCACGCGTTGCACAGGGTCTTCGGTCCCAGGGGCCCGGTCCGCCACTGGGGAGTCTTGTCCGTCGCGCAATGCAGGCACTTCCTTCCTTCGCCGCTCGATCCCAGGATATCCGACCCTCCGGCGCCGGAACCTCTTTTCTTCGGGCCTGACTTGGTGCTGGGCCTTGGGCTCCCCGTCAGGTTCGGTGTGGGTAGCAACACGTCGGCGGTGGGAGACACGAGAAGGAGCCGGGATGCCCACTTACATGGGGCTGCACGAGATCGCTTGCTCCGAGCCTTAGCGGGTACAGTGAGCTCGGGGTTGAAGATTATTGGGTTGGAGTGACTGGTTGCCTGTGTAGGAGTAGTAGGGCTGCTGCCGTTGTTGCTGTAATCCGCGGCGGTCATTAAGTGATTGTTGTCGGATAAGGAGGCGGGTCGGGTTTGGGATGATGATTTTTGACCCGATGACTGTCCCGATATGAATTGGAGTTTCTGCAGATCTTCGCTTGAGAACGACTCTTCCACGAAATTTGATAGCCATTCCAGTTCCGCTAAATCGTCATACTGTGTGGCATCAACAACAATACAATATCAACACAGTCGGTCGGTTCATAGCCTCCATTTTCAACATACATTCATGATTTAAAGTTGTTTATTTTTATCTGAATTAAAGAATGACATTTTACATTTTCCTACTACTACTACTACTACAAAACAATACACTACTCCGTGCGTTTTTTTTTTTTTTTTTTTATAAATGAAAACTTTTTAAATTTACTGACAATCCTAAATTTATATCTACGTCCATCAAATAAGCCTTACACTTTATATTGTACAACTAATATTAATTAGAATCAGTCATCAAAATCCACAAAGTCGCTGGAAATTTTTTATCGCACAGAAATTAAAAACAACCGAAAATTACCCTCTAATTCAAATTAAAGAGGATAAATAAAAAAATTTAAAATTTTTTTTAAAAAAAAAAAAACACACTTTCCTCCCTCTGTAATAAAAATGGGCCGACAAACTATGAACCAGACCGCCTTCAAAAAGAAAAGAGAAAAAAAGAAAAAGAGCAATAAATTCAATTAATCCACCCAACTCCGCCAGCTCTGTGACTGACCCCTTTTCTTATCTACCAAGCTCTATCCGATCACTTTCACCAGCTAGCTGCAACAAACCAAGCATTAAACGTTTTCCTTCCACCAACACGTTCGATAGGGTGGGGGGGAAACAAAACAGAAATTAAAAGAAAAATATGAAAATAAAACCAACTATAATCGGAAGCTTAAAATTAGAAAAAATTAACCAACAAACCAACCAAAAATAGACCGATTACCGCCCATAGATTAATCACTTGTGACCGAAATTATAAATTATAAATATAACAACTACGAAAATATTTGAATTACGTACCGGAACACAAAGGTCGTTATCGAACTTAGGATCCTCCAAAACGACCCCATTTTCGGCGTAACATCTGTCAACGACGGTAATGGAAGAAGAATCGGTTGAGTTTCCGCCGGTGGCGGTGGTGGCGGCGGTCGTCATAGTTCCAACGTCGACGTCGGCATTGTCGACGAAATCATCGACCGGATGATGACGGTGACGGCGATTGTCTTCAACAAAATCATTGACAGCGTAATCATCGTGAATATGATCAATGTCGTCGTCGTTGTTCGAGAAATCTAAAAGGTCTTCAACGGCGAAATTCTGTTCTCTGTTCTCTGAATTGTTCTCATTTTTTATATGGTATCTCTGCTTCTCTGCAGCTACCGTCGTCATCAATTGGTAACCGAATTCCTGGGCTCCTTCCATCGTTCGAATGAGTAATTGAAAGCGTTTCTCTTTTTCTCTTTATCTTTTTTTTTACCTTCTTCTTTCCTTCAAATTTGAAAAAAAAAAATAATTTTGAATTGACACGGAATTAATTTGTTGATTGAATATGATGTTTTGTGGTTTTTTTGTGGACAGAAGAGAGAAGAGATGGAGGTGGAGTGAGTGAAAGGGGGAAGAGGGAGAGCGAGCGAGCGAGAGAGAAAGAGAGAGAGTTAAGGGAGTGAAGAGAGAGAAAGGGAGTAAGCTGTGTGGGAAGAGTGAGTATGTGGGGAGAGGAGGAGAGAGAGAGAGGGTTTATTGGCGGTGGAAGGGGACAGGGCCGCATGACTGCTAAAATGGAGGGGGATTTTCTTTCCTTTTTTTTTTCTTTTTTTTCTTTTTTCCTTTTGACCTTCCTTCCTACAACGTATGCGTACTTAAAGACAATGGCAATACTATTACAGCCTATCTTTTATTACCGTAATTCGAACATTAAGGAAATTTGAATAATTTGTGCTTTTCATTCAATGTTTTTATTTTTTATTTTTAATTCAATCTTATAAATTATGGTTTTATTCCACTATTACTAGGGCGCACCTTCTCTAATGCCTGTAGCTGTAAATATAGGAGTAATATATTTATATACTATGCACCCAAATTCAAATTACAGCCTAAAATTTGAATTTATCTATGCTAATACAATAATTTTTTCATTGATAATTAAATAATAAAATTTTAAAAAATAAAAGAAAATATCAATGGCACGAACATGCAATAAATTTATGATAATAATTACAATAATGACGACGATGATGATGATGCCAATAATAAATTAACTATAATTTTTAATTAAGCAATAATTTACCTTCATTTTGTATTATTTTATACTTTTATTACTTAATTATCAATAAATAAAAAAATAGTACACTAATTAATTTATCGATCTAAAGATAACGTCAAATATACAAATAAGGCATCTTTTGTATAACCATTTATGAATTTTATAATTTTATTAACAAAATATTTGTTTTCAATTTATAACTTTCTTTTTTAATTTAATGTCATAAATAATGATATTAAGGTACCATCACTAATATATAATTGTAGTACTTTATTTAATGTCATAAATGACTATACACCTAATATTTATCAAAAAAAATATTTACGTCTATTTTTGTTTTCTTCTTTAATAGTAAAATATAAATAAGTTAAACATCTTTTATGCCAACATTATTTTTTCCAGAAATTTCCATGGAAAATAATTTTTCTTTCTTTTAATTTTATGATTTTTTTTATAATTAACGATTGTAGATATCTTCAATTATTACCATTTACATACTTTGTAATAACTTTATTAACTGCTTAGTTTATTACATTCATAAAATGCATACTAACTGCCATATTTTCATTTTTTGACATTAATACATGCCATATATATACATATATATATTCACGTATTATCTTAATATTTGACCTAGCATTTAAAGAATACAATCCACTTCAAATAAGTTTATAAAAGTGCCATAATATTTTAATTTATGATTCCTTAAAATCATCAATAAGTATTATTAAAGTCATTAAAATTTTGACATAGTAGATGATGTTAAAGTTAAATTAAGAAAAATAAAATAAAATAACCTGAGGAAACTATGAAAATGGCCCAAGAATTCCGAATATTACTAAATTCTTTATATATATATATATATATATATAAACCTTAAACTTATGAGAAAAATAATACAAATTAAAAAAAGCATGTTTAGGTACGTAACTAAATTAGTTCCGATTTCACTTAAGAAAAGATGTAATCTATATTGGCTAGTTCATTATTTTGATGAAATAAGAGGATGAATAATACACATAGAGTGAGCAAATAAATTTAAAATATGTGGTATCTTTACAAAATTATTTGTAATGTGCATCAACTCTTAAATATCACGTCAATTAATTGAAATTATATCCGAATAACGAAACTGATAAGTTAATATAGAAAAATACTAACAATAGTCCTAAAAATTATGGTCAAAAACTAAAAATAGAAATATGTCATTTATGTGACATGTATTTTTAAATTAATATTTGGTAATATATAAAAAAATATAATTCAAATGTTTATCAATAGTCTAATGACTATTGTTAGCAAAACCATTTAATTTAAAAGTAAGCTCAAAACCTTCTATGCATGGTTTGATAATAGGGTGAGAAAATATTCGACCCTATAATTATATTTGGAGTGCAATTGCCGCCCATATCTTCTTACTTTTCCTTTCAAATATTGTAATTAATACTAGTAATATATTTAGATCTACCACTTTACTTTATTTAATTATATTAACAGTTAGATGTCGCTGCCCCATATCATTGATAACAATTACTGACCTATGTTTCTTTATTTTTTGTATTAAATACATTCGCATCTCCCCGGATATATATGGAACTTTATGAAATGCTTACGTTTACCGTCAGATTTTGTAAGTACTAGTATTTGTTGAAATTTGGAAAATGGTGTCTCCGTTACACAATATTGATTTGGTTCTTTCAAATCCTTTTAAATTTTTTTTTTGGTATTTCTATAATTTTATGTTATTATATGTTCCCCATGGTTAAAAAAAAAAGTTGTAAATGTACTAAAAATACCATGGTGGTGCATTTACTAGGACTGTATGTATTTCTTTTGTTTAAAGATATTAGGTTATTAGCATCCTTGCGATACACAGTAATATAACATACGGTAGATTCTAACGATACGTGATAATTAAAAGAGAAAGTAAATGTAAACTGTTTTAAAAAGGGATAACAAACAATTATTGGAGAAGAAACAATGAGTGTACTACAATAACAACTAAATAAACTTTAATTGATACAATTTCACTATAAAATTTGGAACATCTCTCGGGTGAAGAATGCAACGTACAGCTGTCCATGGGTGATGGCAAATTTTGTCAAAACAATGCTAACATTAAATAGAGATTGACCTTAACTCATATGTGTGGGTGTGTGTGGAAATATGCAATAAATGCTAATATTTAATCAATATTAGTTCAATAAATTTGTCAAATACAATACAATATTAATATCAATATAAATATATTAATTATAAATACATTACAGATTTATTAATACTAATTAAATATGAAATGTACCAAGCAAATAGTCTTCCTCCACATTTTCCATAAGTATAACATCAAAAGTAACGAAGGAATATCAGCATATAGGAAACAAATCCTATGTTGTCTCCACACAATGTGTTATGCGAGTAATTCTAATGTGATATGGATGGTTAGATGCCTTAAGAACACATGTATAGCCTCCAACATTATAACTTTTGATTCTATAAAGATGACCCTCCTATAGAAATTCTTGAAAAGATGTTGTTGGGCTCGCTTCTACAATACCTTATGTTTCCCTAAAATGAATTATAAATATTTAAAGTCGTGTTACTCAAAAATACTTTACAAATTGAGTTGAATTTGTATATGCCAATATTTCGTTTCCATATACCTCAACATCATGAAAAATAACTTCCAATCTCTTGCCTATTTAATCTCCAATTAGTGGCAAGGTGAATAGGTGATTAACTCTCAAATGAATTCTCAATGGATGATACTTGCTATGAATATCATTCACCAAATTGACTCTTGGTGCCATTTTGCAACAAAATGTAGATATTCCCAAAACTTAAACCTTAACCAAGTCAAAATTCAAAATTAAATGTAGTTGTGAATATGTGAATTATGAGTAAAAACCACCACATTTAAATAAAGAAGGAAAATGGCAGCATAGGAATAACAATAAACCCTTTGGGAAAATGTATAGGTTTTGGAAACTAAAATAGCATGAGTATCATTAATATAAAATATTAATTATTATTATTATTAAATATTATATTAATATTAATGATATAACTAAAAAATTAATAACTATCATTCCTTTAATTAGTACTAGTTTATTTTTTATTGGAACTTGTGCTTATTAATTGGTAGATTATCAATAATTAAATGAATTATTTAACTACAATATTATTTATTAAATAATTCAATAAATTTAAAGTCTATGTACGTTCCCAAGTTAGTATTGATTATTGATTAATTCAATCAATTTTTTGTTTTATTTCCCAAGAGGAACTAACTATGCCACCTATGTTTATTTATTATTTATTATTTATGCAACATAAATTTAGAATCCATAAACCACGGCAACCATAAATAGATGATCTTAATCCATAGAACCATAGACCTAGCGAATCTAAATTCAATTATTAACGCCACAATAATTGAAAATTAGGAATGGAAAAATTTATTAACTTAAATACTACGTTAAAAATAGAACTAATATTTGTTATTCGTAATATATGTATATGTATTGTATATATGCAATTGAGGATGACAGATTTTATTTTATTTTTGTTAATTTTAATGGGAACTACATTAAAAGCCAGCATATATATATATATAATATTTTTTTTATACACTATAACAAAATTATTTGATAACTTTTCTGAGCAAAAGAGGGTTAATTCCAACCAAAGATTTAAAACCATATTCTAAAAATATTTTAATAAGTAAGAAGTGTAGTTTGGTAATTTGGGCATAAAAAAATAATAGCTTGGTAATTATATGAATAAAGAGTATAATTTGGTAATTTACTAAGTAATAAGGGTATTTTGGTAATTTGGCATGAGAAAAGAGTAATTTAGTAAGTTAGTAAGTAAGAAGGGTATTTTAGTAATTTTGCATAAGAAAGGGGTAACTTGAAAATTTTATGAATAAAAAGGATAAATTGGTAATTAAACCACTCAAAAGGGTATTTTGGTAATTTAACAACTAAAATGGGGTATTTTGGTAATTATACAAACATGAAGAGTAATTAGGTAATTTAACAAGTATGAAGGGTAATTTGATAATTTTGCAAGTAAAAGGACATTTTGGTAAATTTAAAAGTAAGAGGGGTATTTTAGTAATTTTGTAAGTAAGAAGGGACAAATCGATAAATTGTATATAACATGGCAATTGATCTAATAAACCTTCCTAACAAGTCATAAGAGATATTAAATAATACAATAAGTGTTTATGGCCTTAGTATCACTTATTTAAGTATAAGCATGTATATTATATTGGTGAGGTTATTTCAGTAAATTGGTGTGTATCATAAGAGAAATGCATGGTATAGGGTTGAATGGATAATTAAGGGTGTGTCACGGTGTCAATTTTATAATCATACAAGAGGTGCCTTAATTTTTAATTATATATAGAAATGTGTGTTGGATGTGCTAGAAGTACATGTTAGGGTTTATGTGTTCAATGATCATTTGGTGTGTAGAGTACTAGATTCCATGGCCAATAGTCTAATTATGATACGATAACCTATTATAACATGTCGATAAATAAAAATGATGTGATGAAAGTAGCTGATAAGAGGAGGCCTTAGCCTTAGGGGCATTTTGGTCATTTTAACCTAAGGTGCATAAGTAAAAGAATTAGAACCTAGGATAGCCTTAGTGGACTATTTAAGTTAACATGGACAATAATACTAATAATGATTACTTAATAATAATGAAAACAAATAAAAACAAATAAGTATGTGGTTGTTGTGCTTCTCGTGGTCACCTAAATTAAGACACTAATAATTAAAGTGGAAGACCTTGATATCGAGAATAGTGGCTCTTTAGGGGTCGCTACACTAAAGACATGGTTTAGCCCATAATTACTTTGGATTTTGTTGGTGTGCCTTAATGCCCTAGATAGGCTCTACATCTTACTCTATTTAACTCTACGGACCTACTTAGGGGGTATGCATACATATAGATTAGGCATCCTTGTCGGTAGGGTACTATGTGTCCTCGTGCACTAGTGCGACCAGGGTGCCTTTGCATCCCTAGATTGATGGTTGGAGGGCACCATGCTACTTATATATGCCAGTATAACCGGTGTACATTTGTGTCTCTGAGTTCGTGATCTCCCCCTCTAATTAAATAAATGAAATTGGTGTACTAAATAAATGAAAAGATACTAAACATTTAAAGTTGAAGATTATTGAGTTAGGCTCAAACTGATCCATAGGCGAGAATAGTGGCCAAGAGCATTTTACCCTAGAGATCAGTCCACTGGCAAATAATAGTGGATAGGTGCATTTTGCCTTAGAGTATATTCCGATCCACCAACTATAATAGTAGGGTATACAAAGCTCAATAACCAAACCTTAGATGATAATTAATTATAGGAAAGATACTAATCACTTATAGTAGAACATCATATGAGTCGAGGCTAGACCAATCCACCGGCAAGAATAATGGCTAAGAGCATTTTGTTTTGAAGACCGATCCACTGGTAAATAATAGTAGACAGGAGCGTTATGCCGTGGAGTATATTTTTGGTCCACCGACTATAATAGAAGGGTTCTCGTACTTACGTAGATATAATTCGAGAGATGTTTATAATTAATATTTAATTAATGTCTTATGACCAAATAATGTTGATTTCACCATTATGATATATTGTTATGGTACAAATGTGGCCTTGGTGCTTGTATCTCATAGTAAGTGCTAAAAATGCTAAATAAACAGGCATTATGAGATATGATTCTTGCTGTATGAGTCCATCCTATGTTGTTGTGTTTAATTCTATACATTGTGTATGTTATTGTTCTTATGTTTGAATGATGTGTTGCATGCAGGCCCTAGCTTTTAGTTTTCTATAAAGGGTTAATTAGTACCATAATACTGAAGGGTTCCTTTATAGGACACTACCTATTCAATTGGCAGTATCCCTTGTATGTTAGCTCGCAGGTAATATTTAAGTTCTTATTGAATAAGAGCATAAGGACTGTTCGAGAAGCTTTTTGAATTTATCTTTTAAACTTTTATATTTCCTTGTGTAATGATTTTATTTTCTTGCAACCACTGATAGTGGGTCTTATCTTTTGTAATGTCTTTAACGAGCTACTCTGATTTAAATGTACTCTTGGATTTGTGTAAATTGTGTTATATTCCTTTTAAGTCTTAGCGCTTGGTATTACATCACTACCCACTTAAAAGAGACTTTATCCCTGAAGTCAACAAGTCAAGGATAGGGAAGAGAAGAAAATGATGTAAGGAAAGGTGATCTTGGTGGTTGATTCTACGAGTGTTGACACTACACTACTAGGTACAACCCACTTAAAAGAGATAGAACCCTGAGACCTAACATAGTTATGCTGAAAAGATTCGGATGTGTCTTCTGCATGTCCTTCTCTATCTCTCATATTTCCTTTTATACTCCATGGCATCTCTAGAGAACCTTTACAAGTGGAACTATTCTTGTATAGGTCCATCATACCTTAATGTTGAGAATCTACAAGGGCCTCTCCTTGTAGAATAACAAATTGTCGAGCTTGATCTCGTTGGGTCTAATCAAGTGAGAATGTTCTGCAATGTACTTCCTCAGCTACAAGATGTGGAAGACTTTATGGAATTGAGCTAACTTCGGTGGAAGTGTTAAGCGGTATGCAACCTCACTAACTCTATTTAGAATCTCATAAGGGCCAATATACTTTTGACTCAGCTTACCCTTCCTACCAAATATCTACAAGCCATTGGCAGGTAAGACCCTAAACAAAAATATATCCCCTATCTCAAAACCATCACTATGACGCATCTGATATGCAACTCTTTTATCGAATCTAAGCTGCCTCATCATATTTTGAATCAATCGAACCTCAAATCGTCTTCTTTATCAAATTTAGTCCAAGTACCACAATCGTGCTAATGTTGATCCAACACAAAGGTGTATAACACTTGTGTCCATATAATGCCTCACAAGGTGTCATCCCTATACTAGCGTGATAACTATTGTTGTACGAAAACTCCACCAAATGTAGATGATCCTCCCAACTACCTCAGAAATCCAAAATCCTTATGAATCCAAAAGCCCTCAGCTTAGTCATCCTATATCTTTTGTTGAATCCTCTCAAGCTTAATATCCCCAAGCTTCCCAACTCAAATCTCATCAAACACCATTGGCATAATTATCAAAGCACTCATCTAGACCTCAAAATTAACCTACTTAATTATCTCTATCCCCAACTCACCGGGATCCTCAAGCAACCGATTAGCCACCATATAAGAACTCAAGGAGTGCCATGTCTACCTACTCAAGGCATCTGTAACAATGTTATTTTTATCCTCATAGTAGGTTAACTCGATATCATAGTCCTTCACCAACTTTGACCATCTCCTCTGCCTCATATTTAGGGATGGCAACGGGGCAGGTCGGGGACGGGGAGCCCCTCTCCCCCATCCCCGAACCCGATAAGGAAAATAATCCCCGAACCCAACCCGATCCCCGATATTTTTTTATCGGGATTCTTCGACCCGATCCCCGTGGGGGTCAAATCCCTATACCCGACCCCATCCTTGATTCATTTTCCATCATTGATTTATTCCCCGTTCTTAAAACTCGACCTGATCCCCGAAACCTGACTCTATACCCGATCCCATCCCCGATCCTCAAACTATTTTTTTATATTATATTTTTAATTTATATTCTATAAAAATATTATATAGTATATTATATATATATATATATATAATTATATAAAAATATATATATATAACACTTCGGGGCTGGTTCGGAACGGGGACCCCAAACCCATCCCCGAAAAAATCCCTGTTAAGAATCCCCGATCCCGTACTCGATCCCCGAATTCTCTCCCCGAACCCGAACCCGAACAGAAAATCCCCCACGGGGCCCCGAACTTACAGGGAAAATTGTCATCCCTACTCATATTCAACTCATTCTGAATAAATATATATTTGAGGCTCTTATGATTGATGAAAAATCTACACTATGTTCCGTATAGATAATGTAACACCCTAAAATTACTATTGAAAAAAAAATATTTTTAGCGAAAGTATAATACCAAAATAACTAGGTGTTACCGCCAAAATTGACATAAGTCTAACTTACTATACTATCCTTATATCAATCATATGGTAACATAATTAGAATGTATAACACAATTAGTAGAAAACATGAGGATCTTCATATACATAAATATGAGTTGGAGATTAACCCCGAATACATATCCAAAATACCAAAAATGGATACCGTGGAGTTAAGAGTCTAAAAGGGTATCCAAGTAAATCTAATATCCAGATAACATGACTCTATACCCAAACCCACTATATAATATCACTTCTCCACACATAAGGCATCATCAACAATAAAATCATCCACTGATCTTGATCAACCTGCACATGAACATTCGGGTTGTCTATTTTGTCATACAGATTAAGTAGTTAAAATAAAAGAAAATAGAAATATTTATAAAGATAGTAGCCAATAAAAAAAATTACACCAAATACACACTAGACATAATAAAACCTAGAATTGTCACTATAGTCCTATTCCTCAATGTTATCCATTTCTTAGTCTGAAAAACCTAAGATCTTGTATTCCATGTCATCTTCTTGGATATTATTGTCATCAATGCCATCATTAGTCTCAATTGGGTCCATATCTTCAATTTCAATGTTCAACGCTACAATATCTGATCTTTGGGTGTTGGATCAATATAATACAATGGATTAAATTTGTCTAAACAAGTAGCGAATAAAAGAAGTATAGGTATGTAGCATATTATTGCTCAATCCATATTCCATTTATACCACTATCAGATATTACAACATATTTTTTTTTAAAAAAAAATAAATCTTTATATACACCCACATACTAAAATACACATATATTTATCTTAATTATTTAAAAAAGTGATTCTATTTATTTGCAACAAATTTTATAATAAAGGATGCATTGTGTACAATGCAAATAAATATTGTGTTTGTGTGTATGTATATATATATAACATTACCACCGATCATAATATTGTGTATGTATAGTATGTGTGTACTTTTAACCACAATTACTACCATATATATATATATATATAATACTTAATAATAACCAAAAAAAAGAAAAAAAGAATTACATACATAATGATATTGTCATTATAATATATAATGGTGGCGCTACCTTTGGCAGTGACACCTCAATTCTGATGAATTATAATATATAATATTTTTATTTATGAGAATCATGTAAAAATATATACAAAATACCATATAAATATTTACAATCATGATATCAAAAAATGATAGGTAAAAGCCAGCATCAGCCACTAGATTATGTCGTGAGGGTTGGACTCTAGGACGACATAGAATCGGAGGCGGTAACAGTCAGAGGCAGGCTACGACGGAGCTCATGGCTCTGTAACACGGGACTGACAAGGTAGCCCAAGATGAATCTCATAAACTGATAATTAAAATTTTGTATTGCAATGAAAGCGATTAATTATTTACTAGGAATAATATCGACGGAGATTCGATGGACGTGGATAATTAGCAAATGTTTCGCAGCCCCGACGATATGAAGGAGACAAATCTCCGCCGGGTCTGTCGCTGCAACTCGTGCATTAGCATCCAAAGTTGAGAGCTGGCATCTCTAAGCCTTTTTAATTTTCACATGTAGCCTCTTCTTAATTTTCGTCTTTAGACCCTTTTTTTTCTTTTTCTTTTTTTATTTTAATTTTGTACTTAAAAAAAATTAAGAGAGAGGGGGGGGGGGAGGTGATGATGTACTTGCTTTCTAATATATCTTCTTTAAAATATATATTGATTTTTTTCAGGCCCGTGGATATTTGGTTCCCATGAAAGCACGACCTTAGAGCTGAACTCAAGTCGGGGAGATCAGCGGTTGGGTTTATACGATTTAGATACATGGCTGGCTGGCTAGGCGCAATGGGCGACAAAAAGGAGGAGTAGGGACTTAGAACAATCGGCTAACTTAACCTGGATTTTCTTTTTATTTTTGCATTTTTGTTATCTAAGATGTACATAAATTTTTATTTTTATTTTTATAATTTAAATCAACTCTCTCTTTCATTCATTCTTTTTCTTTTTCTTTTTTTTGGCACAATCCATCCTGTATATTCTAACAAATATACACCTTTTTATTTCTCTGGCCTTTTACTAATGACACATCAACCTGACAGGAAACTTTTCGTTATATATGGCCGTTGGTTAATCACCTCTTCTTCTTTTCTTTTTCTTTTTTTCTTTATTTACTTTTTCCTTTAACTAAAAGGAAAGGCCGCCTGAAAAAAGAGTTGTATCGCCGGCCGGTGGTCATTGCTTGTAGAGGTGGGTTTAGTTTTCCGGAGAATAATCGTCGAACCAAGAAATATACGTAAAGGAAACCTAAACACCATATCCTTTTTTCCCTTCTTCTTTTCTTTTTATGGGGGCACGACCAAACAGATTCGGTCCAAATGGCACGTAATGATGAACCTGAGAACAAAATTGGAATAAATGCCAGCGTGTTGGCTGATTCTTTCAATTGTTTTAAATTTAATCTATTATAAATAATATTTTTTTAAAAAAAAAATTGTAATTCAATCTCGAAATAGTAGCTCGAACTCTATCTATACGAACACAGTGAAGCACGAAAACAATCGCCGGCGTGACTTTGTTTCGCTTGTTGAAAATGTTTTTAAAAAAAAACTGAAAAATACAATTAAAATATCGCAATAACATTTTAGTTTAAATTTTTATTTAAAAAAATGTCAGTGAGTACTACTAATATATAAAAATAACATGTACATCAATATTTATCAATATGATTAAATATAAAATATAATATCAGTATTAAAAATCTATTAATTAACTATAAACCAACAATATATAGTATATCATTTCTTTAATTCTTTCCGTTTTCTTGACCTAATTTTTTAAAAATTAACTTTTTCACGTTCCGTCTTCGTTTCCCAGCTGAGGTCACGGCCCGCCCGTACTCAGAATTAACTCCCTAAGTGACGGTGTTCAGATGCAGCGCCAAGGCCACGTGGTGAGAACACCTCTACGATTGATTTTTTTTTTTTTTTGGTTTGGAATATATCAGATGATGCATATGCATGCATGTATTTCTAGTTCTTTTTACACAACTACACCTCTACTACTGCTCCTACTACTGCACTGCATTCTTTCTTTCTTAGGGCTGCCGACCTGAACGTGAAGGCACGTGCTATGCGATCACGTGAGTTAAGGCTTCGCACGTCCTTTTTTTTTCCTCCTTTCTCTTTCTCTAATCTTTTCCTTGGCATGTCATGTAGACGGAGCCTTCAAATTCTTTTATATGCTTTTGTAGTTGCTTCTCACCAACCTCTCGTTACTTGTAGAAATAGAGAATAAAAAATAGAGGCAATGTCTTAGCCTAATCCAAAGCCACACCACGTATGCCTTTTCACACAATTGCTAGTAGGTAGGCAGGCCCATTTGTAAAAGCAAAGTGCTTGGTCCAATCATCCAATGATCTATGGGTTGGGTCTAAGACTATAATATTAAGAGGTTTACGGCTGACACAGGCTCACAATAATATAATTTGAAGAACCTTTAAAACAAATCGAGAATCTCTATGAAACATGATTGATCATATTTCCAAAGGTTGATTGTCTAATAAGCGTTCTTTGACACTAAGTAAGATTGATTTGTTTTTTGGGTATAACTAGTGCATCTATTGCTAAAGCATAAGTAGGTTGTATACATTAAATTATAGTTTATATATATATATATATATATATATAGGGTGAAGGTCTCATACACACTATTTTTAAAATACATTTGTAGGAACCAATCATAATTATTAGATTAGTATTTGATCAATGGTCAAGATTTAGTAAATAACTAACTTGAATTTATTTTAATCTTGACCCTTCAATCTTCTAGATCTAATGGTAATTAAAGGTTCCTACATTTGTATTTTAAGTAATGGTTTGTACAAGAGCCTAAATCTATATATATATATATATATATATATATATATATATATATATATATATTTGGTAATACTAATAATATCCTTGTGTGATGCACGGACTTATAATATAATGCACGTGGATGACTTATGTATCATAGTAATAAAAGGGCATACGAATGTCTATGTAGTCTCTCAGTGTGTGTCTATATATGCATACTTGTGTTCATTTCAATTTATTTTTTTATGACATCATAAAGTAAAATTAGATTAATGTTCAAAGGCAAGTTATTACATGTATATATCTACACACACTTGTGTTCATTTCAAGCTATTTTCTATAATATCAAACGGTGAAATCAAATAAATAACCAATGACAAATTATTATTATCATTATTATTATAGAAATTATTTATTTAATATCTAATAATATGTACCCCATAATTTTTGTGCCATGTGATAACAACAATATAGGAAATACATAGTGATAGATAAAATAAAAGCTTATTATATAATTAGGACAAATATGTATTATTGATTTCTGTAAATATTTCATTCGTCGTAGTTGATCACAATGGGGTTCACCTCATAAATTAATATTTCTTGCAATAGAAAAAAAGAAGGTAACTTAATAGCATACTCATCTATACGTATTTAGAAAGTTATTACTAATATATACGTGGGGTCATAATTATTTATTTGCTCACACATAAAGAACATACGATACCTTATTAAGCTATCAATTTTCTATGAGATATCAAGCAATGAATAAACTTAATGCAATCAACTCTCTTATAGAGGTATGTGCATTACAACAGAGAACCACAAAGATTTTTCTCCGCTGCCGAATAATCAAATGAGGAGATCAAATCAAATAATAAGAAGGGCGAAAAATTGGAAGGTCTTGTTCCGATGGTCTAAGAAGAAGTGGTTGATTAAATAGCAATTACTATTAGATAACAATAAGAGATGGAAGGTTGTCTCGAGGAAAGGGCTGCTTACTTCTTCTTCTTCTTCTTCTTTATGATGATGAATTAGAAGGGTTATTAATGATTTATATATATATATATATTGCTAACATTCTATATCTCCGAAAAGTAAAAGGGTAGTGCGGACTAGAAATTTGTGTAATGTATAGATAAGGTTCAACTTCTAATGCTAACAGCATAATGACCATTGATGCTCAAATCCGGTGCATTAAATGGTGACTACGAAGAGAAAGGAGATAATTTAGGCGGGAAATGACTTAGCTAATGATGGTGTTATTATATAAAAAATATATAGATATATAGATACAAATGTAGATTAATAAGTGCCCATGGACACTTGTTAGAAAATTTGATGTAGTCATTGTCTTAAAAAGTTTGTTTTAAATCAAAGACATTATTAATTAGGAATATACTTTTTATCATATTACTTATCAAGCTTCGTGTACATTTCCATTTTTACCAACTAAAAATTTTCGATTTAGAATAATGTTGTAGATACTAAAACCATAAAGAGGAGATGCTACTGTCATATTTATCATGACTAGATGTGGCCCATAAGATTTGTAAGTCAACCTATGGTGGTAGAAATGGGCCCTCTAACCTGAAGGCCTAACTCTTACACTCTAGAGCCATTCCAAGTCACATCATCTATTAATTACAAGTTCTCTAAATAAGGAAGTCATAATCATCTCTTAACTACTCAAGATCACAAACATTTCTTATCAGCGATTAATATCTTTCTACCTCAAACTCTTGGATTTAATTATGTGAGGTCAACACGCAACCAAATAAAAAGCTCTCTAATGTCATCTTAGCTTAACTATCCAATACTTAAACAAATTAGGTATGCAAGATCACGTAACAAGCCAATGGCTGACTCGCTAAACAAACCAAAGTTAATGCACTAAAGTCAAACGAGTTCAACCATACGTAACTAAAATGAATTACTTTAAATCAAATCTCAAAATGCCTTAAAAGACCAAATAATCTACTTTAAGACCATAAAATACCAAAATAAAAGTGAAAAACCACTCCGAATGCCAAAAAGAATCAAATAGGACCTTTTTCAAAGAAACATTATTCATTGGAAAAAATTCAAAATCAAATTATGGTCAACATTTCTCAAAATAACCACATTACGAGCTAAACAAGCCAAAAATATTGGACATATATGGGTTAGAAATCACAAAATAATGCCATATGTCATTTTTTTTTAAATATTAATCAAAAAAAGAATGAAATGTCAATGTTTGGGTCAAAGTTGACAAAAAATGTCAAAGTCATCAATGTCATAAACAATGGTCAAGGTTGGACTTCCACTATTTACATATTAGAAATTTTAACATTTTAAGGCTAATTTGCTCCTTTATGTCTAATCATGATTGAGTCATACTTAACCTACCAAATATAATTTAATTTATTAATTAATCCTAATAAACATAATTAATTCATCACTAACCCTACTTATGTTGTTTTGTATGCAAATAGTAAAGAACAATTTAAATGTTCATGAAGAACATTCAAACTCGAATTTCTATACTTACCTAAACTTTCATCAAACATAGCCTAGGTCATATCAATCCAAATGACAACATATTATGCATCAAAATTTACCTAAAAATGTCAATAAATATCAAGGAATCATTATATTAACCAAAGGAAAATCTAAAAAAAAAAACCCAAGGCTATGTCGAACCTGGCATATTTTGACAAATCTGTGCACTTATAGTATCTTGGTCATAACTTTGTACATACTTATCAAAATCATGAACCATAAAATGCATAGTAAACTAGACATCTTAAGGTTTAATTTGACATGTTAAAATTGCACAATATCAAACCGTGCACAATCATATGTTCCAAAAAACAAATATGAAATTCCACAAATTCAAGCTAGCATGATAATATATTTCCAATGAGTTTAGGAAATTTACCATAAGAAAAGATTAAGAATCGTTCATAACTTCATTAATAGCCTTCTTGAACCCTATAAGATTAATAGAAATTTTAGATAAATCAAACCCATGAAAGCATAAAAAAGGAGAAAGAATTGGAGAGGAAAATATCATAAACCTTATCTTGATGTTTGGAAAGAAGAAGAAGCTTCGTCAATGGAGGTTAGGCCATGGAAGGCCACGAAATGGAGGAGGAACAAGGAGGAGAATTTTTTATGTGGAAGTGGAGAGAGGAAGAGACCAAGGGTGGTGAATGGAGTATAGGCTAAATGAAATAAAACTTATGATGGCAAGAGTTAGTAACTAAGGAAATGAATAGGTGAGATAATCATATTAGTTATGATCATTAGTTTCATTTATTATGTGGGATCCACTTGGCCTAAGGTGCCATGAAAAAGCCAATGGAAAATGGGCATGAAGTTGGTATCCAAGGGAGGTGAATGGAGGAAGAGATATGTACATTGGGATATAGAGGAGCTAAGGGAGACATACCAAAGGATATTTTCATAAAATCTCATGGTTTTCCTTACAATTTTGATCCTACAAGCAACATAGATGAAGAAGAGATATCGGTGTCACTTATGGCTTAGATTGGAAGGATAGGACTGGATCTCAAATAGATTTAAGTGCCTAGGATTGAATCTCTGGTGTGGCCGTAGCTGGCACACAATTTAAACCCTCTTGTTGTAAATTGTAGCACTGATAAATAAGGGTATCGTTCTAGGCCAGGGATTGAGAGGGCTCACCTCTATCTAACTAGCTTGAAAATAAATAAAAATAAAAAATCCTAAATAACACAAGATAAATAAATAATAAAAATACTAATGGGGGTTGTAAAAATAAAAATAATAAAAGGAATAAATAAAATAAAATAATAGAAATAATGGGAAATCGTAGATATGATAAAGATGCTAGGGAAATCGAAATCCACCACTAGATTAGGTCGAAATATAAGATTTATTTTTAAGTCATATTTTAATCATGAGAATGAGATCGACCAAGTTGTACACCAAAAGTAGGTCCATACACCTTATATTACTTCCCTTAATTAATTAATACGACAATGTGTCAATATTAACTCTATTAAATACTAGCAGTATAGCAGCAACAAGCGGCTCCTATATTTAACTAGATTTAATGCATTAAGTATAATTGGAAGGCTGTCAATCTAAGTATCCAAACTAGTACACAAAGCATGTCTAGCTGTATTTCCTTTCCTTGACCCACACGTATCAAAACGTTTTACTACTTCGGTTAGAATCACAAAACTATTAGGTAAATTGTTATCTAACCTAACTGCAATTTATACATATAAATTCTAGTATATTTAGATGGTCATCTAGCAGGAAAATAATCCTACATACTGTCAGTCTGTCACTTATGAGGAAACCAGAACAAGGCATGCACCAAATAAATTATACTTGACAGAATTATATATATAAATGATAGCAATTAAAATAGAGTCAAGAAACAATCTCACGAAACAAAGAAAATAAAATTATATCTCAAACCCTAATCCAGGGTTTCAATTTATTCCCTAGCATCTTTATCATATCTACGGTTTCCCATTATTTATATTATTTTTATTATTAGTTTATTTTATTTTATTTATTGCTTTTATTATTTTTATTTTTACAACCCCCATTAGTATTTTTATTATTTATTTATCTTGTGTTATTTAGGATTTTTTATTTTTATTTATTTTCAAGCTAGTTAGATAGAGGTGAGTCCTCTCAATCCTCAGCCTAGAACGATACTGTTACACCCCAAAATTTACTATTTTTTTTAAAATGAAAATAATTAGAATACTTAATTTAAAACCCCTGAATTCTGGGGATGTTACCGCCACACTTAGTACCAGACCAGTTCACTCCTACCGTTCCGGTACCAAGTGCTAAGGCTAAGAAAACACTATTAATAATACCATACAAATCCAAATTTATAAAAACGAGAATCAGAGTACGCACAAGTCTTACATAATTCAAAATGACAGCTATCAGATAATAAGTTAACAACATTAGTAAAATTGTTTCTACAACTCAAAAATAATAAAAATAACATGAGTCATAAATTAAAAATGAAAACGGCCACGCCACTCTAGAGATTAATCCAGCCCAACTATCACTCTGCCCCTCCTGATGTCCCGTAGACATCGATAGCATCAAAGTAGGTGTCTCCTACCTGCAACAGATCAGACGGGCCTTCTACTCGTGGGAATGAGCAGCACCCATGAAACGGGTGATTAGTACATTACGTACTAAGTAAGGTAACCGAGTACTATGGCCGGCATATAACACATTAAATCATGCAGGATAATGACCACATACAATTACAACCCACACATGTGATACATAAAAAGCATAAAGTGAAATCCATAGCCCATAATCAACAAGTCCACACACATAAGGCCCAAAAAAGTCCAGGTTAATTATTAAATCTTTCTTTTATCGTAAATCGAGACACACCATGCCTTTTATTAAATCCATGTGAGTACAGGAACACCCCATTATTATAACCGGTGGGCCGGTCACACATAGGGCATCATGCCCTAACCACTATTATTACCGGTGGATCGGTCACATATAGGGTAAAACCCTAACCACTATTCCTGACCGGTGGATCGGTCTGGTTCTTGCTCGCATGGTGTTCCACTGTAAGTAATTATTATCTTTTAAGAGCTTTACCAATTATGGTTTATGTTTATTGAGCTCGAGTCACCCCATTATTATTATCGGTGGGTCGGTCACATATAGGACCTCATGCCCTAACCACTATTATAACCGGTGGATCGGTCGCACATAGGGTAAAACCCTAACCACTATTCCTGACCGGTGGATCAGTCTGGACCCGGCTCAATAATCTTCCACTTTAAGAGATTAGTGTCTTAAATATTTTATTCATAAACATTTGCCATTCACAAACATTTTCCCAGACATGCATAACTAACTCCATGCAACCCTAGCTCCCATGCAAACCCTAATTCCACGTAAACCATACTTCCATGCAAACCCTAGCTCCCATACAAACTCTAACTCTATATAAACCACTTTTCCATGCAAACCCTAGCTCCCATGCAAACCCTAACTCCACGTAGACATGCTTCCATACAAACCCTAATCCACATGCAAACCCTAGCTTCACGTAGACCACTCTTCTATGCAAACCCTAATTCATATACAAACCCTATCTCCACGTATAACACACTCCCATGCAAACCCTAATTCATATGCAAACCCTAGCTCCACATATACCACGCTTCCATGCAAACCCTAATTCATATGCAAACCCTAGCTCCACGTAGACATGCTTCCATACAGACCCTAACATCATGCCATTTCATACAAATACTAACACCATGCCATTTCATGCAAAACCCTAACACCGCATTGTTACACTCCCCATCATTATTTTACAACCCTAACATGCATGTCTTAAGGCCACATCATACAATGATAATAACGTAAATATACACATCATTCTCATGCCACGATTTATTCATACCAACATATTTCAACTCCACTTTATAACACATATGAAATAATTAATAATGAAAAACATAGAATACATAGCATATGAAGCATATAAGGCATATAAACACACAAATGGCCTTAGTAACACCCTTACCTAAACTGTCACCGATCTTGGTGCACGCTCCTATTCCACTTGAGGGATTTGACTGGGTTCACCTTTTTTTTATAAAAATATACTAGAATTAGGCTCCCTCCTAAAATTTTATTATTCCCTAACTTATTCTAAGACTTGGTTTTTAATTAAAACAATATTACACAATAATTAACTATACAAAATATTACTTAAACATACAAATAAATTACTATTTTCATTTGAAATGAGTGGTGATATAAGGGTTTCTACCCTTCACCCAAAATAGTATTAGTAATAGTAGTAGTAGTAGTAGTAGTAGTAGTAGTAGTAGTAGTAGTAGTAGTAGTAGTAGTAGTAGTAGTAATAATAATAATAAAATATTATTAATCATACTCTTATTAGTAGAATAATAATATTAATAATACCATAAATCTTAAAAATACAAGGTGGCTTTTGAAACCACCCCATTTAATAATAATACTATTCAAAAATGATAATAATAATAATATTAATACTATATATACTTATAATATAAAAGTTAATAAAGATAATAATGATAACATAATTAGTAATAATGTTAAAAAATGCTAATAATAGTAATAAAAAGCAAGGGAGCGAGACCTAATTAAAATTTTAGGTTTCGACCCCCCTGAAATAATTACAATATTAAGTAAATAATTATACTAATAATAATAATATTAATAATATTATTAATAATAATAGTAAACATGTAATAATTCTATTAAATAACTAAAATTTGAGAATAATAATTTATCTAACTCAAGAATACTCCCAAACCTGTCAACAAAATTTAACAATTAGGTTACAGTTGATAATCATAATAATAATAATTATAATAATAATAATTAAAATCGAATTAACATTAAAAATTAGGATATAAGCAGAATAATTTTCAATAAATCGAAGGGAAGTGTTGAAAAGTTCTAGGGTTTCACCTTGAGTTGGCAGGGATGGGTGGCACCGGCGGTGGTGCCCGGAGGTGACCGGAAAAGTGATCTAAAAGGGGAAAAAATGAAGAAAAAGAGGGAAGGGGGAAGGAGAAAAAGAAACTAAGTTTATGGGTCGGTGGAGGACAATTAGCAGGAGATTTTGAGTGGTTCAGAGGGTGGTAGAAGTGGCAGATGTGGTGGTGGGCACACAACAAGAAAAGTGAGTTTGGGCGACGATTTCTATGATAATAGGGCGACAGAACAAATTTTGTTGCCCTTGGTTCTATTTTGGGCGACGAAAATATATTGTTGCCCTTTTTTCTTTAAGGCAACGAATTTTTATAGTCGTTGCCCTTGTTTTCTTTAGGGCAACAAATTCTTATAATCGTTGCCCTTTGTACTTTTGGGCTACGATTTAATTGTTTTGTTGCCCATAACATAGTGTTGGGCAACACTATTATGTTTTCGTTGCCCATACCTTAGCAAATAATTGCTAAAAAATTTTAAATCAACACTTTAGGGTATATTTAATATGGGAAGTGCACTCTATTATATGCTCAAATGAAAACATAAAATTTCAAAACTATGTTGAAATGTGTGTTTGTTTAAATCGTAAAATTAATTTTTTTTATTAAATAAGGGGGCGCCCCCGTAGGGGTCCAAGGGCAGCGAAAAATCAATTTCTAATAAGTAAGAAATATTGTTTGATATGATAATAAGGGCAACAAAATTAATCTCGTTGCACAAAAATACGTTTGGGCAATGACTATATATTTTGTCGCCCACGGTACTCTTTTTCTTGGCGCCCAAATTTTTACTTCTACCGCCATACTTCCCTTTGTATTTTGGGCAACGAAAGTATATGGTTGCCCTTTTCCTTTAGGGCAACAAATTTTTATAATCGTTGCCCTTGTTTTCTTTAGGGCAACAAACTTTTATAATCGTTGCCCTTTGTTATAGTGGAAAAATCTTTGGACAATGATATTATTTATTGTTGCACATAATGTAGTTAACGAAATATATTATTCAAATTACGGTAATTATGTTTAATTAGTTAAATTTATTTTACCAATTCTATCCGTGGAAAATATTTCCGACTTTAAATTTGTTCGTTTTCAGGAATCGTTAATATTTTTGGAAAGTTTAAATTAAAAAGATTGATTTATTTATTTTAAGCGTTCGGATTGTTTCGAAATAATTTTTGTTTAATAAATTTTAAATAAAATCTTCCAATAATAATTTTTAAACTTTAGTATTTCTTTTATGTGTTTTTGTTATAAAAAAAAACGCACCAGCCTGTCGCGTGCCGCCCCCTCTCTTCTTTCCTTTTCTCTCTTCTCTCCTTTCTCTTCTCTTTCCCTGTCCCGACACTCCCACCCGTGCGCCTGCCTTGGCCTTGCTCCTGTTCGCAGCCCCACACCGCAGCAGCGTGCTCTCCCCAGCTCCACCAGTCGCTGCCGGCCACAACTCCGACCGCCACCGCCAGCCACCACAACCAGCAGCAGCGTGCAGAAGCAGCAGCGGGCAACAGCAGCAGCAGGCCGCGGCAGCGACGAGCCGCGCTGGTTGCGCCGCCGTCCGGACACGGCAGGCCTTGCTGACCACCGGCGAGCTGTCCCCGTTCCCCGACGAAGCTTCCCCGGCCTTCCTTTGTCCCGATTTGTCGGTTTCGTTGGTATAATTTTTCTGAAAAACCCTAATATTAATTCGTTTAATTGAGTATGATTTAGCTTGTGATAAGCTAAATTAATTGTTTGATAATGTATATATGTGCTGGGAGAATGATTTGGATAGGTTAATTGTATGGTTATGTTGGAATTTTGGAAATTTTGAATTTTTGGCCGGGTTATGTCCGAATTTTTCGGATTCGTCCGATTTAGCTATTTTGGGGAAATTGATTATACAATATGTTTTAAAATGTATCTAATTTCATGTTGAAACCGTCAATTTGAGAAATTTATGCAGAATTTATTGGAATTTGATTTCTAGGTCAAAATTCATGTGTGATCAAATTGGGTCATATAATTGAGTCGTTCCACTCAATTGATTGTATAATATCGTTTAACATGTATTTAATTTTATATTGGAAGTGTTGATTTAGGAAATTGTGCGTAATTGATCGGAATTGGATTTTTAGGTCAAAACTCCCGCAGGTTTAAATTGGATTGTGTAATCGGGTTATTTTATTCAATTGACTATATAAATTACATTAGAATATGTTTAATTACATTTCCGAACTGTCAATTGATATGTTTTGGCAAGAATTGATCGGATTTGCGTTCCGGGCTCAAAAACCCTAATTGTGCTAAATTGTGTATTTCTTTTATTGGTTTTGAGTAATTGATTATTTGATATGTTATAAAATGTGTTTAATTGCATTTCTAAACATTCAATTTGATTGAATTAATAGAATTCAACCGAATTGTATTTTCGGGCATAAAACCCTAGATTTCAAGTGAGATTATGAAATTGGTTAATTGTGTAGTTATTTTTCTAAAATTAAATTTGTAGTTTGTGCCAATGTTAGACATGTGACATTCATTGTCTTGAAATTGAGATGGATGACTTTTTGCATCAGGTATTCTAACTATACTATTTGTTCTCTTTTACAGCTGGGAGTTCTAATTGGACTTAGAAAATGACAGACTTTTAGAGGCAAGGAGCTTTTTTGGACTTATGAATGTAAGTTAGTTCTTGTATTCATTTTTATAATATGGCTTACAACTTTTTTTAATTGAAGGGAATTGGAAAATTATAAATAGATACCATTGCATATCTCTTTATAATCTTAATTTATATTTTTTTATTTCATGAATTGCAGATTAACTTGAAGCATATTTTGTGACGCTGCAATATACTTGATGAAGCTAAGTATGCAGAACTATAGATAACATCATCCATTTTTTGGTGGTCCTTCAAGCTAGATAGCATAATTGATTTTTATGGTACCCATTAGGCATGACTTTTGCCAATTTGTATATTGCAGTATCATATACTTTGAAATTGGAATGACATTTGTTTTTGGACAATGATATCGTAATCTATGCATGGTTTGAATGATATATGATTTTATAGGGTAATGAAATATGGTGGAGTATCTATATGAATGATACTGCATTACAGGATGATCTATTATTATGAATACAAAATACAGGTCTTTGGGCTACAAAATATTTTTGTAGCTTGGAAGAAAGACTAGGAATTGATTTTGTTGCAAAACAAGTAATAGGGCCACAAATGAAACAACTTCGTCGCACAAAAGTGGGTTTAGGCAACAAAAAATATTTGTTGCACAAAAGAGGTTTAGGGCGACAAAATATATGTGTCGCACAAAAGAGGTTTAGGGCAACAAAATATCTACGTCGCACAAAAGAGGTTTAGGGCCACAAAACATATCCGTCGCACAAAAGAGGTTTAGGGCGACAAAAAATATTCGTTGCACAAAAGGAGATTTAGGGCAACAAAATTTTCTTTTCGTCGCCCTAAGCAAGGGCAACAGGCTTATGGAGACGAAATTGTGACGAAATTTTTTTGTCGCCCAAACTTTGGGCGACAAATTTTTTTTGTTGGGCAACGAAATAATTTGTTGCCCAAAGTAATATTTCTTGTTGTGGCGGTGGTTTACAGGTTTCGGGGGTAAAAATTTTGCGAGAGGCGTAGAGGACTTTGCACGGCTATGGTGGCCCTTGCGAGGAGAATCGAAGGGTGTGGATGGTTTAGTTAGCTAGAGGGCGTTGTAAGGAAGAGTTTGGGAGGCAGATACGGTGGTGAGGTTGGCTAACGGCGGAGGAAAATGCGTCTAAAGTGGCAGTGGCGCTCAGACTTAAACTTAGGTTTTCGTGGGAAAGAAAGCTCAATTTCAGACCATGTGAGGGGTATTTATAATGGTAGAGGGTAGGCTCGCGTTCTGGAGGTTACCAGGAGGTCAAAGCTGGTGAGAAAATGGGGCGGTTATGGCATTGATCGGTCAGCACGATTTCAAATCGTGCCCGACCTTCGCAAAGGAAATGGGGGCAAACGTGGGGAAGAAAAGGGAAGTGGGGTGGTTCAAATTGGAGTGTGCGTCAAGGGGAAGAGAATGGGCGGGAGAAAGGCCGATCACGACACGTGTGGCTGGCGGCGCCATTTTTGGGGGAGGGTGGAGGTTGCAGGTTCAACGTCGGGGAAGAAGAAGGAAGGAGGAGGAAGAAAGGCGGGCTGAACCGGCGGTCAGGGGAAAAAAGAAAGAAAAGAAAAGGGGGAACCTGGCCGAGTGCGAGATGAGGGTAGGACTTAAATGGAACGACACGTTTTGGGGATAAAAGGGGAGAAACACAGCGCGTCGGCTGCCGCAAGAGGATTAAAAGAAAAGTTGGGAGTGGGCCGTGAACGAAGGAAGAGAGGGCAAGGGATCTGGGCCGTTGGAATGGCCTAGGTCGGGGAGGGGTAAAGAAGAAAGAAGAAGAAGGAAAAAGAAAGAAAAAGGAAGGAAGAAAAAGGAAAAAGGCAAAAAGGGGAAAGAGAAAAATAATTAAGTTGGGTATTTAAATTAATTAAAATATTTGGGATATTTAAAAATAAAAATTTTTAAATAAATAATATTTAAATCCCTTTTTTTTTGCTAAATTACGATTTTCAAAAGATTTTCCAAAAATTCCATTTTAATTAGCAAATCACTCTAATTTTGATATGTTAAAATATTTATAAAATTCCTATTAATTTGAAACTATTTTCTCCCTCTTATTTTAAATAAAATAATTTATTTAAATAAATTCCCAAATGAAAATCTTTAATTAGTTTAAATGCCCAAATTTCCTCTAATTAAAATATTTATAAAATTTCTTATTAATTTGTCCTAATAAATTTCCTTTTTATTTTAATAAAAATAACTTACTTAATTAATTTTCATAATAAAATCTTATTTAATAATAAATAATAAGATTAGAATTTTCGGAGCATTTTAGATACCCTTATTTACCAGTGCTACAATTGACAACAAGAGCGTTTAAATTGCGTGTCGGCTACGGCCACACCAATTTTTAGTGTCGTTGCCAGGGATTGGTAAATTTACCTTTATTTTGCTAGTATTTTTAGTGTGTTTTTATTTTTAGTTTTTGTGTTTTTTTTCTTTTATTTTCGTTTTAGGTTATTTAAGATTTTTGGTGTGTTGTGTTTTGCTCTTAACCTTTTTCTTTGAAGTGTTAGTGTTTTCAGGTGGCTATGAGAGGATCCCTGGGTTATGGACAACTTTGCATGAATCTTAATGCAAGAGTAAATGAGGTAAGTTCAAGTAATCTTGATGATAAACTTAACCAACTCACTACTCTTGTTTCCCAAGTAGCTATAGCTACTGGAGTTATTAATACAAGCGGAGTGTGTCATAAACAAGGAAATCTATATGCTTACCATTCACAAGCTATGAGAGTAGGAGGATGGACACAAACCAGGGCTCAATCTTTCAATGGTTTCCAAGGATAAGATCCCTACACAAGCGCATACTATTCGGGAATTAGGCATCAACCTAATTTTGGATGGGAGATGAATGATCATTATTCAATGCCATATCAAGACCCTTACACATGTGATTATGAAGCGTCAAAACATTATCAATATCCTCAACAAGAATTTTCTCCAGTTTCAGCACCCTCAAGTTCAGAAAAAATGGATAAGCTTATTAAAGCATTGACAAACGGGCAAAATCAACTGATGCAAAGTCAGATTATGCAAAATGAAAGGATATCAATGTTGGAGGAGCAAATGGGTTATATGGTAAACATGATCAATCAATTACAAGCACAAGAAGAGCTCTCTAGTACTTTAGTTCCAAATTCAAGTGAGAGTTATGAGTATGATGATGTCATATCTGAATGTAAGGATGAGCTAGTTAAGGAGGTTCCCATAGAGAACATTGAAAAGAAAGATCAAGTGGAAGAAGATCTTGTAAAAGTAGAAGAAGGATCTCATTAAAATGAGGATCAAGTGAACAAAGAGAAGTATATGGATGAAAAGATGATAGATGAGATTTATATGTTATTTTGCTAAGTAAAAATGTCATTTATTCCTCATTACTTTTATAACATGTAATCTTTTCTCGAGTTTTTCTCTTTTGGATAGATTTTGCAGGAAAAGATAAAAATGAAGAAATTCAAAGGAGAAATCGATGGAAAGAGAAAAGGCAACAAAGAACACATCAATAGATATGGAATCAATGGAAGAAAAGACTGGAAATGAAGAATATATATCAAAGGGAAGATTGTGTTGAAATTTCATGAAGAAATAATGAAGGAACAAGAAACACGGCCCCCCCGTGTTTCCTAAACACGGCCCGTGTTTTTCTATCAGCACACAAATTTCAGCACTTAAAATTCAGCATTTGGCCGAGAGTTCAAGGAAAAAACACGGGGGTCCCGTGTTTCCTAAACACGGACCGTGTTTTTCTCAAATTCTATAACCGTTCGCGCAACGTTTCCCCGATATATTTCTAAAGTTTGAACATTCGAAAGTGTGGTTCGGGGGAGTTCGAGAATGGGATTTTCTTTTTCTCTCTATACTCTCTAGATACCACATGTAATTTATAATTCCAATTCTTTTTCTCTCCATTGTATTCAATTGAACAATCAACAATCTGCAATTCAATTCGATAAGTTCTTCTCCATTCCTCTTTTAATTGCAAGTTTTGATTTTTGATTGAATGCAATTCAATTCTCTTTGCTGCATTATTATTTTTCTTGTGTTTAGTGTTTCATTGTTAATTTATTTATAAGCATTGATGTTAATTATAGATTATTGCATTTAATTGTGTGTTACTGCAATTATGTAGATAGTATAAGGTAGGAGGATTTGATGACGGAATTAGGGTTTCGGATATGATAACGTATTTTGAATTCATGATTCTAGATGGAATTTAATTGAATTGATGGACGGAATTGAATGATCTCGCATCATAGATTAAGAATTTAAACTAATTAGACTGATCACCTATCTAGTTTAGATCTTAATCTACGCTAGGATAACGGAATTAATACGTAATTGTTAATTAACGTTTCCATAGTAGCAAAAGATTAATTATTAATCTTGTCCATTAATTCGTATGATTGCATGATCCGAGCTTATGTGATTATGGTCATAGTTGACTGCTTTCCATTCGTAATGCTGTCATTAATTGAATCTAGTGTTCTTAACCTAGGTTATTAATTGGTTAGGTGATAAATTGAGAGCTTATTCAATTTATTAAAATTGAGAGAAAGCAAAGAGATGAATTATTATGAGTTTCTACAAGTCAACGTTAAATCATTTAGAATATTTCGTTTCTCCATGATTATTTGATATCCTAATTCCATAATCAATACTTCCTATCCTTATTCATTAATTAGTGAGTACAATGTTTTATTATTTATCCATAGTTTAGATATTGATGATAGAATTGTATGTTATTACATAACCGGGGTTTTAACATCGATTATGGAATTATTGATTATATACCATTCCTTGTGGGTTCGACTCCTTCTTGCCATATACTACGTATTTGGGAATTAGGATTTATTTATTAAATTTGTTGTGCATACGACAGTGCACCAAATTTTTGGCGCCGTTGCCGGGGAATGGCAATTATAATCTTTATTTCTGTTTTTGATGTTGTTTATATAGATATATATATAGTAATGTGTTTGCATACATGTGTCTTGCTTTCTAATTATGTGATCTTGTGTTTGTTTGTTTTGTTCGTGTCTAGACAAGAAGTGTTAGATTTGATTTATTCATTCACCGGGTATGAAAAGTAATGGGACTAAATCTTTTTACAAAGGCTATTTTAAATCATAATAACTGATTTGATCACCATCTTCCTAAACCTTAAAAATAGAAATTGAGATTGTGATAGTGATGAGGGAAGGAAAGTTAGAATGGTTAGGAATCAATCCATGCATTAATTATGAATAAGATGAAATGAAATTCAAAAATTGGTGGATATAACATTGTGAGCGCTTGAGCCTAAACCTTGGATACATTGCTTATCCAAAATAATTTTTTTTTCTTTTGTGTGTGTTCTCCAATGATATGTGAAACTAGAATTTGCCATTAGTTCTCTTCAAGACTGCATAGAACTTTAGGCTATTTTAAAATGATAAAGGCGCTCTTCTTTCTTTGTTAGCTACAAGACCAAATAGCTCACCTTGAAAATTGTTATCCATTGCATAAACCCTTTGAGCCTAAAGCCTTATTCTATTGATCTAACCTTTATTAACAACTAATCTCCATATACATTTTCTTTCCTTACTCTACGACTAGTGGAGCAAAAATATTTTTAAGGAGAATTTTTGTTTTGTTAATAAGGTGAAATCTAAGTATGGGGGTGTGGATATAAAAAAAATGGAGGAAGTAGCTAAGATTTTTCTTCTCAAAAAAAAATGAAAGAAGAAGAAGAAGAAAAGGAAGAAGAAGAAGAAGAAGAAGAGAATAAAATTTCATATCTTTTGATGTTATTTGGTTGAATGGAAGGGTTTGAAATAATAATAAAAAATTATTATTAAAAAAAAAGAAAAGAAAAGGGGGAAGTGAAGTAAAGGAGAAGAGGAGATATTTTGATTTCATTGAAATAAAGAAATTGCTTCTCTAGTTGGTAGAGTCTAGCTACAATACCAAAATTCTATCCCACCTTAGAACCCTAGCCCCATGACAACAAAATTTCAAGACCTTTTGATTATGATATACTTTAGTTCTTTTTAGCGGTGGAGAATTGAGAATAATGGCAAACATATGGGCGATCATTATCATTTGGAGAATATTTGAGAGTAAACACATCATACCTTATACACATAAGAGTGAGCGTTTTCACATACCGAAAGTAAGAATCTACCAATTTAAATTTCATTAATCTTAATCTAAATTTGCATGGTGAGATACTAACTATATTAACTCTCATTCCCTAACCACTTAAGCATTTGATAAGACTGTTTATAAGGTGTGTTAGATGTGTGATCTAAAATATTTTCAACATTGTGATTTTATGATTTATAAGTGTTTTAAGTCCCAATGCATTGTTAAACTCTATGAATGAATAAATTGAATCTTATAGTTCTTGTAGTTTAGAACTTATCTCATTTGTAATCCTTGATGTTTCGTTTGTGCAAGACATGATGTTGCTTGAGGACAAGCAACGATTTAAGCATGGGGGTATTTGATAGATGAGATTTATATGTTATTTTGCTAAGTAAAAATGTCATTTATTCCTCATTACTTTTATAACATGTAATCTTTTCTCGAGTTTTTCTCTTTTGGATAGATTTTGCAGGAAAAGATAAAAATGAAGAAATTCAAAGGAGAAATCGATGGAAAGAGAAAAGGCAACAAAGAACACATCAATAGATATGGAATCAATGGAAGAAAAGACTGGAAATGAAGAATATATATCAAAGGGAAGATTGTGTTGAAATTTCATGAAGAAATAATGAAGGAACAAGAAACACGGCCCCCCCGTGTTTCCTAAACACGGCCCGTGTTTTTCTCAAATTCTATAACCGTTCGCGCAACGTTTCCCCGATATATTTCTAAAGTTTGAACATTCGAAAGTGTGGTTCGGGGGAGTTCGAGAATGGGATTTTCTCTTTCTCTCTATACTCTCTAGATACCACATGTAATTTGTAATTCCAATTCTTTTTCTCTCCATTGTATTCAATTGAACAATCAACAATCTGCAATTCAATTCGATAAGTTCTTCTCCATTCCTCTTTTAATTGCAAGTTTTGATTTTTGATTGAATGCAATTCAATTCTCTTTGCTGCATTATTATTTTTCTTGTGTTTAGTGTTTCATTGTTAATTTATTTATAAGCATTGATGTTAATTATAGATTATTGCATTTAATTGTGTGTTACTGCAATTATGTAGATAGTATAAGGTAGGAGGATTTGATGACGGAATTAGGGTTTCGGATATGATAACGTATTTTGAATTCATGATTCTAGATGGAATTTAATTGAATTGATGGACGGAATTGAATGATCTCGCATCATAGATTAAGAATTTAAACTAATTAGACTGATCACCTATCTAGTTTAGATCTTAATCTATGCTAGGATAACGGAATTAATACGTAATTGTTAATTAACGTTTCCATAGTAGCAAAAGATTAATTATTAATCTTGTCCATTAATTCGTATGATTGCATGATCCGAGCTTATGTGATTATGGTCATAGTTGACTGCTTTCCATTCGTAATGCTGCCATTAATTGAATCTAGTGTTCTTAACCTAGGTTATTAATTGGTTAGGTGATAAATTGAGAGCTTATTCAATTTATTAAAATTGAGAGAAAGCAAAGAGATGAATTATTATGAGTTTCTACAAGTCAACGTTAAATCATTTAGAATATTTCGTTTCTCCATGATTATTTGATATCCTAATTCCATAATCAATACTTCATATCCTTATTCATTAATTAGTGAGTACAATGTTTTATTATTTATCCATAGTTTAGATATTGATGATAGAATTGTATGTTATTACATAACCGGGGTTTTAACATCGATTATGGAATTATTGATTATATACCATTCCTTGTGGGTTCGACTCCTTCTTGCCATATACTACGTATTTGGGAATTAGGATTTATTTATTAAATTTGTTGTGCATACGACAGTGCACCAAAAGACTATCACTTTCATCTACCATAGACCATCTTTGAACATTTATTCCCCAATTTTGCCTGAAGATAACCATGAGACACAAGGTAAGCCTTTGAACCACTTTAATTTTATTTATGCTAACCACACTCCTCGTTTTCCCTCTTTTAGTAGGTTATATAGATCCAAGAGTTAATAGAGTAATCAAATCATCTTGGATACATCTAATAAGAAGCGTAATGCTCCAAATGAGAGATTTTGTTGGAAGGACGTGTTTAAAGATTTTGAGATGGGAAAATATGTTCTTCCTTTGATAGAGAGATCACCATGAATGGACATTGGGCAAAACATTATCTCTATACACACCTACTTAAATCCCATGCTAGGTAAGTTACGTTCTTGCTGGATCAAATCTTTCATTAAACCTAATATTTTGTCTTTTTCTTCCTTGCAGGATAAAGATGATCATCACGAGGAAGGATTTGGTGAAGCAACTCTAAAGTGGACGTATCCACCTTGAACAAGAAAAACCGAGATCATGTCAAGCTGAAGACATAAAAACAAGCGCTGCTTGGGAGGCAACCCAATGTGATAAGGGAGTTTTCTACCCTCTAGTTATTTATTTATTTAGTTTGTTTTCTCCATACTTTAAATTACATGTTTCCTTAGTTGTTGACACATTGAGGACAATGTGTGATTTAAGTGTGGGGGTGTGTGTGTTTTATGTTTTCACAAAAAAAAAAAAGAAAAAAAATGTAGAGGTTTTTAGAGTTTTTAGTATTTTTAGAGTTGTAGGAGCCTTAACTAGTTAATGAGGAATATATCTTTGAAATATAACGAAAAGAGGATCATGAAATTAAGATAAAGTAAGTGGAGAATTTTTGTGCTAATTTTGATATAGGGAAAACATATCTACGCGTCTAGATATGAATGGAGAAAGAATATATATGATTGGCTAATCACCGACATGGCATATTGAGATTCATCACATTCCTTAGTCAGCTTTTGAACCATATATACCTTCTTTTTCTGAGTGAATTTACACAAAATCATCTACTTTTCTTAGCTTCAAATTTTCTTTGTAAACCTCATATATGTTTAATTGCTTTGATCAAATTATTTTCCATAGCTCTTGTAATGGACTATAGAGATTACTAGAACTTACTCTTGTGCTAGCCGAAGCTTATAGTCAAAATATGCTCTAATTGAGAAAATGATAAAGGCAGCTTAGGAATTTTCCATCACATGACCAAATAACTTAACCTAATTTGTGTATACTTGATATACACCCCATAGAAACCCTTTAAGCTTATACATGGATTATATATTTTTCTTCATTATCCACATTAAATAACCTTCAGGCCTTAATATCCTTACATTTGCTTAAAGCTAATCGTTATGGATATAAAGAGTGGTTGTGTATATGTGTATGTGAAAGAAATATATGTATTTATCCTAAGAAAGGGGATTGGTTATGTTTGGTGGAGAAAAAAATAAAAAAAAAAATTGAAAGAAAAGAAAAAAAAAAGAAGAAGAAAATTAAAAACAATGTTAGGATATAAGGAAGAGAGGGAGTTATGGAGATTATGTTGAGAAGGTTTTATTCATGTTCTATTTTGGTGTGAAGGTGGAGAGATGTATCATTGATGTGGAGTTAAGCGTATATTTCATCTAATTATTAGATTCCACTAGCTTTTGATCTTTTTAGCACCACACTCCTAAAATACTCCATATCCTTCTTTACCTTAAACCCTGTTACAACCAATAAGTAAGTATATTTGATTCTCAAGATGAGCAGCCTTTGATATGATGGAGATTAGTCACAAGAGTTAAGCATATGGTTCAGTCCATTTGGCAAGTATTTGATATCTTTCATGAGGTTTTATCCACAGGAACATGAGCCTTCTTTGTTTATATATGTGAGTCATTTTTTTTTATCTTTATCATCTTATCTCACATACATGAGTGTTTCTATACATCTATAGCCATGAATCTAAGAGAGAGAAAAAAAATAGAGGGCATCCATAGTGAGGATGAATCTTGATGTGACTAAGGCATGGTAGATCTTCATCCATAATATTGATCTGTTCATACCTGTCATATTTATTTGTGAACCATGTGTTGAAATTGATCCTTTAAATCTCCTAATTCTGAATCTTGATTGATTGCTAATCTTAACGTTTGAAAGTAAAAGATTTTGAGGAAAAAAATGGTTAAGGGTGTTAAGTGAGTTTTTATTGTTATATTTTTTTTTTGTGATTTTGTGGGTATATCATCTACGAAACCCTCACGAGACCTTACTCGTCCTCGATGGGTGACCTAGGGGTTTAAAGGGCTTGTTGCACATGCTAAGTGTAATCGTGAGACCTACGAAAGTGGCTAGTTAATTTAATTTTATTTGTTTAGAGTAATAACTTGCTTGAGGACAAGCAAGAAGCTAAGTGTGGAGGTGTGATAAGTTCATATTTTGACACATTTTATACTCTTATAATCTTAGTTTTTAGTATTTTATTTAACTAATATAGGTGAATAATTATGATTTTATGCTTAAGTGGTAATAATTGCATAAATATTATTATTTAAGCTAAAATGATAATAATTAAGTAAATTTAGAATAAAATATTATTTATTAATATTTATTTTATTTTATTTTGTAGGTATTGTTTTTAAAGAAAAAAAAAGAAATTGGACCTTTGGACCAACTGCCCAAGAGCCGAAGGCCCAAAGGTCTGGAACAAGAAGAAAAAAGAAAACGAAGAGAAGGGCTGATGTGGAGAGTCGGCAACGGTTCGAAAAATAGAGGCACCACACGGAAGGAAAAAGTCAGCAGGGCTGACGTGGAAAGGAGACGCATGAACGAAAAAGGACCGGAGCCATCGGCCGCACAAACAAGAAGAGACAGGCCCTAACGCACGACAATAAATAGAGGATGAGGAGCTGCAGAGGAGACACAACTAGGAGGGCGACAGAGCCGCAGAAAAGAAGAAAAAGGCGCACGGGAGGAACAGTAGTAGGGAGGCACGGAAACCGAGGCCAAACGAGGAGCCGCTTGTTGCTGCTATACTGCTAGTATGTAATAGGGTTAATATTGGCGTTTTGTCGTATTAATTAATTAAGGGAAGTAATATAAGGTGTATGAACCTGCTTCTGGTGTACAACTTGGTCGATCTCTTTCTCATGATTAAAATATTGACTTAGAAATTAATATTATATTTCGACCTAATCTAGTGGTGATTTTTTATTTCCCTAACATATTTATCCTATCTGCGGGTTTCCTATTATTTTTATTATTATTAGTTTATTTTATTTTATTTACTCATTATTATTATTTTTATAACCCCCATTAGTATTTATTTATTTATTTAGTGTTTTTATTTTTATTGTTATTTTCAAGCTAGTTAAATAGAGGTGAGTCATCTCAATCCCCAGTCTAGAACGATACCCTTATTTACCAGTGCTACAATTGACAACAAGAGGGTTTAAATTGCGTGCCGGCTATGGCTACACCAATTTTTGGCTCCGTTGGTCCAAAGGTCCAATTTCTTTTTTTTTTCTTTTTTTTTATTTAAAAACAATACCTACAAAATAAAATTAAATAAATATTAATAAATAATATTTTATTCTAAATTTACTTAATTATTATCATTTTAGCTTAAATAATAATATTTGTGCAATTATTACCACTTAAGCATAAAATCATAATTATTCACCTATATTAGTTAAATAAAATACTAAAAACTAAGATTATAAGGGTATAAAATGTGTCAAAATATGAACTTATCAATCTCCAAAGATAAGATAAGTTTCATAACCTAATTTTGCCTAAAAGATGGCAAATTATCTGAAAATAATAAAAATAAAGATAAACAATTTTTAATTCATTTTTAACTTCAAAACACCAAAATACAATAATTCTCAAAGTTTAATAAACTTTAGATAGTTAACAATGTCATTTCGAGGTGTAAAATACGATAAGAAAATGAGATAAGATTGCCATTTTTTTATCAAAATTTTTGTTTACCATTTTTTTAAATGGCTAGGGGACTTGAAAATTTTCAAATACGATGGATTAAAAATGATCCAATACAAGTTAGATAGTCAAAAGTAGCTCAAAAGATCTCACAAAACTATGTTGCTAGCAAAGATGTGAATAATAGAACAAAACATTTCTACAACACAACTAAGGTTTTAGTTTTCTTCAAAAGGTGTAATAAATCTTTAAATAACATAATTTTCCCTTATTTATAGTATTAAATATATTTTTGAAAAATAGAGTATTACAACTCCTATCCATAAATTTAGATTAGGTTAGGGCCAACCCATAATTTGTTGTCCATTAAGGAGGATTGCCACCTACCACACTACCACTTCCACTACCACAACAAAGGGGTGTAGTGGGGGGGGGGGTTGATGGTTGTGGGAGTGTGGAGATGGAGGCATTGGCGGTGCAATGAGGGTAGAGGGTGGTGGCAGTGGTTTGCGTATGTCAATGCATGGGGTTAACCCATCAAATTGATGGTTGAAAACTATCAACCTCTATAATCCAACTCAACATGGCCAGGTTGCAAATGAAGTGTTTAAACTTACCGATCCAGCTCACTATAAATCGGTCGGTCGATCGATGAAGCTCGTTAAAACACTAAACCAATGCACAAAAGTAAAGCAGTTCACATGCACAGGTTTGTACGATTGTATCTTATAATAAATAAGCTTTTTGCTTGTTTCACATTACAAGTCTAGGTAATGAAATGATGCGCGTCCATGCCACTGGCAAAACCTCCCAAACTCAGCATCCACTCTTCCTAGGACAATAATAACAGAAAGAAAGCTCGTCTCCATTATATTCCAGGCCAGACCAGAATTTGAATCTCTGGTTGGATTCCAGTTGAGTTCAACTGTCAGTGAATAATAGGCTAGTTCAATGGTCAGGCAAACGCATGAGGTCTCGTCTTCATAATTCAGAAAAACTTCTTGCCTCTTTTACCCTATGATCAAAGCAGGCGCTGTTTGCCAGTCACAGAATCCACGGACGTCTTTCTTCCTGGTATGAAAGGATCACCAATGAAGTCATCTATAAATAAAGGAATAACAACACACCTCAACAATAATGATAATTCAGGCAGCAACAGCCAGATAGGTGATCAGAGCAACCCCATTTCTCTACTACCTTTAGCCTTGCATTACAGATAGAAGGGAATATATGTTAAGCAACACCCTCTATGACATGAATGCTTGCAGCCTTTTCCCATGACGGTGTGTACCAATCTACTTAAAGGATCAGTTTGTTGTCAAAACTAGTCTACCAATTGAACCAAATCTCTCGAAACGATTCATCAAAATGATTTAATACAGATAGGACATAAACAAAATATGAACAAGTAATCAGCTCAGTGAAGTTGAAGTATTGTGAAGATTGTATAAATAAGACCAATTTTTTTTATCAGACAAGGAGGATGACAATCATTCTGAGATAAATGAGAGTATTTATTAGCTTAAACATACACAAATACCTGGTCCAATAGCTAACACGGTCTTGGATCCTGCGGCAATCTGCAGGAAACAAAATCATGCAGGAATTTCAAACACCAATTATACTTATTTATGATATCTCATCAAGACTAAGTCACGTTGAGCACCATTACCACGAGACTATATTCCAGCCAAAGGAAATTGAACCCTAATACAATTGAATCTCAGCCCCACCCAAAATACAAAGAACTGAAGGAAGAAGCAAATATGGCAGCAAACAAACAAAGAAAGACATATCCGATATCAGGATCCACATTCTACTTGGGATCAGTGGAGGTCCTTAGGATCGGATGGAAATAAAACCGTAGTCATGATTGCAGTCATAGCAACAGTGTTGCGGTATCGAGGTGTTATGAATATGATTTTATATATTGCAGTTCTCGTGACATGATTTATTATCTTTTACCCACAACAAATATCTACATATATCAATAAATATGAATAAATATCAGTAAATATAGGAATATATTGACCGAAGCGGTGATATGCATATGATTTTAATGTCTACATCAAGCAATAAAACCATGGTTGTGGTTTCAATGCCGTCGCATCGGGGTGTTACGAATGATATTTTATGTTGTGGCATCATTTTTTTTCCCACAACAAATATCGGTAAAATATCAAAAAATATCGACCGATAACCGATATATCACCGAGTATGTTAAATTCTAAAACTATTATCATCAATTTCTTGTATCAGTAGACCCAAAATTCAATAAATTTCAACCAATATTGCATATTGAAACCGATATTTAATTGTATGGTCTACATCATATATCACCAGGCCAACCACTAATTGTCCAATACATATCCAGATACTTCGGTATATTGGACGATGTTTTATTTCATGGGTAGAAACCCTCATATTTGAAGTTGAATAACACTAGATCTTAAGTAATTACTAATTAAGCTGTAGCAACTTAAAAGCACCATCAATTGTTGAATTAGTTTTAGAATTTAAGACCTACACCAAGACAACAACATAAAAAACATATGCACCATAAGAGAAGTGAAAATTACACTGAAAGAAAGAAACTAATAATATCAAGCATTCATCATAGTCATAGCCATATTCCCCATCATTTACATCAGCACCTCCAATCTCACTGTCCTTGTGTCACTCCATCAATATTATCATCAAAACTGTTTTAAAATCATCAAGGCCATCAAGTTCATTGGAAGCAACACATCTTGCATCAACGTCAACATTTAATATTGTCTTCTATTAAAGAAAACATTGAAAAAAGAGGGAAAATGTAATTATCCTATATGATTCTACACTATCCCATCTGATCCTATATGATCCCATACAATCCTACATATGATTCTGACACCTGTGCAATCCTTGCAATGATCCAGATCATCATTATAATCTAGATCATAGGATCCTAAAATCCGGACCATGCTTGTTGACCAACCATGATGGCACGCAAAGGTTTATTTTCAAATTGATTATGCATTCCACGACAACCACAGCTCAAATTAGCATATGGATACAACTTCTCAACACTACATAAAGCTGTTACTGGTCATCTCATTAGCAATACCTGCTACAGAAGATCCTGTTTTCATAGTGAAGAGAGGAAATGACAAGCTTTATAGTGTAGGCCCAGACATGTATGACCATAACGAAACTCAAGCCCTAGATATCATCACTTCTTTTCTTTCATGAGCATTTTTCCATTTCCAAATTAGCAAATAATGTGTGGGCATTTGACTCTTACCAAAGTAAGGCAGTCACATAGAGTTATCCCAAGTCAGTACTGACATTGCCTCCTTCAAGAGCAAGGCATTCCAATATAACACATTAGAAAATGTATGAATTAGTAATTTCTCATAATGTATGGATGCTTAGCAGATGATGTTCACCCAAGTACAAATGTTCTTAGAAATCAAAATAAACAATGTTCACTTATCAGATGACCTGATATTGGAATTCGGAAGTGCAATAAGACAATATTAAGAACTTCTTCTGAGGTCTGTTCAACATATTCTAGTTCGGCCTAATTTATCTCTAGTGATTGGGCAGAAGGGCACACCTGTGTTCTTCCAGCATCAGCAACAACAAATGTTGGAAGACCAATGCTCTCAGCTGCATTTTTCAGCTTATTCCTGACAGAATGTGCAAATTATGATCTCAAAGGCCCGAAAAACAATGTAAAAATTGAGTAGGCCTATTCATGGACCACAATAAACAAGCACTTACATTTCCTGTTGGTTCTTGCATGTCACAACTATCTTGGCCTGCCCACATTGCTCCCATTGTCTCAAGAGGGACCTTTGACTGTTATAGGACAAACAGAAAATAATTAATTGCATTATAGAGTACAACATTGTACTTTGTAAAACATATATTAGGTAATACATCTTCAAAGAAGTTCAATAGAAACCAAGAGAATCAGAGATAAGATAGAAATCAAGGAACCAAAGTCCACTTTACAAGAATTAATATATGAAATAATAAAATGCATGGATAGTGGCAGAGAGCAGACCAGTGGGAACATGCCTTAACATCATGACCACTGCAACATTGACAGTAACTGACTAACTGTGCATAGTAAAGTTATGACAGGACCAGAAACCCCCCCCCCAAAAAAAAAGTTTTAGCACCAGATTCATCCCTATAAACGTTCTTAAATCATAGATGAAGCTAAACCACATTACATTAACACCAACAAGTCAACATGGTTAGACATTCTTAAATCTCTATCATCTAAGCATGCTGGCATTACCTTTGCATTAGTTCTGCATACATACCTGTGGCAGCATCTGCAACTCATTCAAACATTCTTAATCATTAGAAATTGACAACAACAAAAAAGTACAATAACAATGTGAAGCAAAGTAAGTCTTACGGGCACATTGAGATGCAATCTTTCCAGCTCCCATCTTGAGGTCTTGTCTGACCACCAAAACCTGGACGCAGTAAATTATGTCAATGGGTTCAGGGTTATGGCAGTACTGTACATATGTTGGGCAGAAGTTCCTAGCATCGAAATGAGAAGGCATGCGCTAGTTGTTTTCTCTCCACAGCCATTACGTCCTTCTTGCCTTCTAGTATAGGCATCAAGTAAAATTCAAGTAGTTTTCAGAAACTAATATTAAACACCACATCATGTGAACTGCCTTACTTCACTACTAAGTAGTAATTGAACTTCAAACAGATTTGGCGGACCAAAGCAATTTTAAAGCAGCAAGCAAAGAACTCTTCCCGTTGCAGTCACCTCCAATAAGCATTTATTTATTACCCAGGACTGGAAAAATACCATTGAAAGGTGTTTGCGCTTTCCAACACAATCCAAATTCACTTAAACTCGTAAGTACAGTTATAATCGACATTGTCATTTGCTAATTTAAGGCAATTCAATCAGAAATTTTGTACCCAATAGCCAAACCTAAATCCAATAACACAATTCATAATTTGCTCAATTAACACAAGGCACAAAAAAGTTCACAAAAAACAAAACTAAATTTACCATTTTGAGGTCTTCATCGGTGCCACCGGAGGGCAAGCCAGGTTTATAGTTTTTATGCAGCAATGAATTTGCGGGTTTTGGTGGTGGGTTTTTTGGAATTTTAGTCAAATCCAAAAGTAACCCGAATAAGAAACCGATTATAACACCCGGAATGAAGTTTTCTGGGCTGAAACTTACTCCTAACCATTCTCTTGCTTCCTGCTTCTTCTGTTGCAGCTAGTTGATAGCCATAAGAAGAAAGTTAAAGTGTTGACAGAGAAATTGAGTAGAGTTGATGAGAAAGTAATACCACCTGCTTTGAATCGTGGGACGGATTGCGAAAGGGGCCGAACATCAGGAAACAACTGTTAGTGCGCTCGTCTTCTGTCTTCGAGATCGATAGGAGCAGTTTCGCTCGATTGGGTTAGCGGCTATTTTAGTTATATTCTATAAACTTATACAATACGGACGGGCCATCAACCATCCGTTGTAGTCTAGATGGTTAGGATACTCGGCTCTCACCCGAGAGACCCGGGTTCGAGTCCCGGCAACGGAATATTTTTCCTCATTTTCCATTTTATTAAACTACGAGATTCCGCTAAGATTTCCATCGTTTTTTTTCCTGCGACCTTTCAGCTAAGATTGGTAGCTTTTTTCCTTTTTAAAGAAAAAGAAAAACTAATGTGCCGAGAATGCCCCGAGAGAAAAAGGTCCGGTACCAAATGAGACATACCGTGCCCTCTGGGCAAAACCACCATGTGAACAAGAAGGAAACAAAAAGTAGAGAAGCTTAAAAACAATACAAAATGGTATTGGGTGTTAACTGCTCAAAGGTTTGGGATTGCCGGAATTCTTTGTTAAGATAGAGCAGAAGACAACGTTCTCCCTTGCCTACAATTCAGCAAACCCAAACACCTGTCTTTCAACAACCATCCAAAGATTCTCATTCTCCCCTTGAAATATATATCTCATACAAAACCCCTTCCCCGTGCCCCTTCTTTTTCTCTCAACTGCCATAACAATTCACAGCCACATCCAATTAAACTTCCTCCTCCTCTCCGTCCAACAAAACCCCTTCTTCCCTCTCAATTGCAAAAATAATCAGCAACCCCTCCTCCAACCCCTCCCTCATCCTCAATGGAGTCTGTCGGCTCTAATTCACCCCCACAAGAAGACCGCCACCAACCTTCCAACCCACGGTCCAATAGATCACCAAACCAAGGCTTCAACGACCGAATCGTTCGTGCCCTCCGCCACCGTCTCCGCCTTCTCCACCGCTCGGACACCAACTTCTATATACTAGGTGCCACCGGAAACGTCTATATAGTAACCCTGACGTGCACCCCAACATGCACATGTCCTGACCGTGCAACCCCATGCAAACACATCCTCTTCATATTAATTCGGGTCTTAGGAGTCCATCCCGATGACTCTTGTCTTAGGAGACGAACTCTTCAACCATGTCGACTAACTTACTTCTTATCCAAACCTACATTGCCAGAAGCACTAGCGAGTTCCAGCCTCTGTGAGAGGTTTCACCAGTTGTTCTTTCAAACAAGGCGAGGAGGTGGGTTGAAGCCAACAATTGAGATAGAAGATGGGACGGTTTGTCCAGTTTGTTTGGATGATATGGTAAAAGATGATGATGTTGATGATGATAAGGTTGTTGTTTGTGGGACGTGTAGGAATCCGATACATAAAAAGTGTTTGATGAGGTGGAAGAGAAGTCGTGGAAGAAGATCAGCTAGTTGTGTTATATGTCGAGCTAGATGGATTAATAGACCTGATCAAGATAAGTATTTGAATTTGGCCGCTTATGTCAGCGAGGATGATTTTGATGAATCTAGCCGAAGACATATTTGTCATGGAGATTAATTAGGTCTCATGATTAACATGCATGATTAAGCTCTGAAGCACTGAACTTAGATCAGCTAATATATATATGAAGATTGTTCGAAATCCTACCAAAGTGGGATGATGCAATCTAGTTGTATATATATGCCCACACATGTTATTTTTATTTTTCTTTTCTTTTTTTTTTTTAAAAAAAAATAGGCACGTTCTGAATAGAGAGTACTACAATGACAAAGATGGTGTGGTGTATATGTTTGTTTAGAAGAACGCAGATGTTAAAGTTGTATTTTATGATATTAATTGGTCGATATAATTTAATTTTTTATCCCAAATTGTTTGAACTTCATGCAAGTTTTGTATAATACATTAGTAAATTTATAATATTTTATGTTTGTCCCCCTTCTCTAAATCACCTAACTCTGGATGCATATAATAGTAATATTTATTACTTCCATCATCGTCGTTCCATCATTTAGCTCCATCATAAGGTAAAAGCAAAGGTAATATTCATGAGCACAATTCTCATATTTGGTGGTATTTTAGAAGATCATGATGCTTTCATCATTTAAACTAATGGACTAATACAAAGAGTAACAACAATAATTAAACATGCGTAAAAGTAGGATTGCTTGCCCAATTCAATCCATTCATGACCCTAAGGTAGCCTAACCCATAAAATTCATGAATTTGGCAACCTCTTTTACTTTGAACTCAATAAAATATTGATTTGTCCTAAAAAAAAATTACAAGTATCCGTGGACTCTTATTAACCCAATTATTCTTCAATTTACTAGTAACACATCTATTAATAAAAATAAATCACCCTCATTTGGTACTACTTTTTTCTTTTCATATAATGACTTATATGTAAAAAAACATACTTTTAAAATAATAGCTTTCCTTAAACTAGTCATGTTTTAAACAATCTTAATAATGCTAATGTTGCTATCAATAATAATACAAAACAAAGACTTTCACTTTCATCTTCTTCTTTTTTTCCTTGAAGTACAATTAAAGTATTGAAAAATAAAATAATATCAAATTCATTTTAAATTAAAAGTAATTTTTAAATGAAAAATGGTGTTAAATGTAAGTAGTACTTTGATCAATATCTTTGACCCTACAAAAACTATTTTTATTTCGATATGGTATTTAATGATGAGAATTTGAGTAAGACATATGAGTTTATTTAATCAACATTCACTAAGGTGGTATTAAAAATAAAAGTAGTATATGTATTCATTCTAAATTTATCTTCTTCTTCCTCTTCTTCTTCTTCTCTTCTTCTTCTTTTTACTTCTAAAAGGTATTCAAAATAGTTAATTGAAAATATATAAAAATTTTGAGGCCCATGAGCCAATTTGATCTAACATAATGTTGATCCAAATCCAATTAAGTTCTACCAACAAATGACTGGATGAGCTATGATTTGACTCGAATTAAGTCCACTCCCCAAAAGACAAAACTCTCACCCCTATGAGTATAACATCGTGAATGATGTAAATCTCAACATGTGACTTAGCGGCACAGGGGGTCATGTGTTGCATGACCAAGTACCGGTGACATTCAAACCCACAATCTAATGAGGTACCCTAATTTCTAAAGAAGCCACATTGTCTGATACCAGCTGAACTATATACTGACTGATGAATTATGTATACTCCCAACTCAGCCTAAGATTGTCCATTGACCAAGTCTCACTACAAATCAAAAAGGTAGAAGCAAACTCATATTCAAAATCTAGTGGTATTCAATTTGTGAAGCTACCAAATGTTGAAATGTAGAGCCCAACTACTTTTGCACATTTTTAGGGTAGATGGGACTTGTTCACTTAGGTGGAGCTTATATTAAATCATCAAGAATATTAGTTTTCATGGATTTGATATTTGATATTTTGAATATCTGGTGATAAAATATTCAGTAAAAACAAAGTTGGATATCAAGATAATCTGATATTTAATATATAAAAAATTCGGATATCTAACCTTTCGAATTAGATCTCAAATAATACATTAGATATTCAAAACCTTTAATCAAACCAAAAATAAGAAATATTAGATGAAAATATTATAATTAATAATTAATAAATTTATTTGATTTAACTCAATTTAATCCAAGTAGCAAACTAAAATGATTTTATTCTATTCTATGATTCATAATATTTATGAATATATATATAATAAAATCTTATGAAAAGATAAAATTTTATATGTGTGTGTGTATGATTTATTAAATCAGATGGTATTTATATTTTTTGTGTTAAATATCTAATTTATTTAATTTTTTATTAATTAAAAAAATTATTTAATTTGATCAATTCAAACATTAAATAGAAGTAACATGGAAATTGAAAAGAACTCTAACAATAAGCTAGCGCTCTCCCGCGCTCTCTGTCGGCTTGCAAGTTGCAATGACTCAAATCGAGGGATACGCTGCAATATTAATTACATACCCAAAAAAAATTTAAGACCGCTTCTCGTTGAGGGACGGGAGTGTTCTATTTTACATCAAGAAATGAACATTTTTGCCACAAATTTTGAGGCATCATATCATTAAAAATTATTTTTGATCTATTTGTATATACAATAATTAAGAACAATACAAAAGATTATATCATTTAATTCATGTACATTACAATACTTGGAATAACAAGATAAAATAATTTTTTTTAAATCCTTAAAATATGATAACTTCTTATATAAAAAAATGAAATTTTAATAATTATAAAAAAAGAATGTAAATATCCAATTATTTTAAAAGAATATATTATTAAAAATGAAAATAAAAATAGCTTTAGAAATTTAGAAAATTTTTTATTTTTTTATTATATTTATGAATATCAAAAATTTCAAAGAAAACAATCAAAAAATTTTATTTTTTTTTAAAAAGCCTTCTAAAATTTTATTATAATTTATAAATTTTTCTATTTTATCAAAATTAAACCTTCCTAATTTTTTTTAAATCCTTAAAATGTTTAAAATATATTTAAAGTAATTTTTAAAATTCTTTAAAAGGTTTAGAATTTAAAAAAAAAAGATTTAACTATTTCAAATATTTGAATTTCATTTTTTTTAGAATTTATAATTTATATACATCTAGAATAAGTAATAACAATTTTTTTAAAAAAAATGAATTTTTTGAGGTTTTCATTGTTTTGAATTTTTAATCTTTATTGGAAATTTTCAAATTTTTCATTGATTTTTTTTTTGAAACCATGAAACTTTTGTAGATTCTTATTGGACTCTTTATGAAATTCCTTTAACTATTACAAATACTAGAATTTCATTTTTTAGAATTTAGAATTTATAAATGGCCGAAACAAGTAATAACTAATAATATTTTTTTTAAATCATTATTTTTATTTTTTATGATTTTGAATTTTTATTCTTTGTTGGAAATTTTAAACTTCTTTGATTGTTTTTTTTTCAAACCTTGAAACTTTTTTAGATTCTTGTTGGGTTCTTTACAGGCTTTTAATTCTCTCATAATTTTGAAATATGTGTGAGGACTTTTATTTTTACTATAATCTTTTTAGAAATTTATGTATCTACACAATTTAAAGTATAGGAGTATTATGTATTAATAAATGGTATATACCTTTAAGAAAAATGAATAAATTCCTTTTACTTTAAAATTGGTATCATTCACTCCTTATTTTGGTAATCACTTCCTATTTCAAGGGCCTGTATAATCAACCAAATCTACCGGACATTAGTATTTCAGCCGATAGTTTTCATAAGATTTTGAGGGAGCAAATTATGGAGTTGGAAAACATTTTTTTGAGGGAGGATGTCCAAAAGGCGGTCTGGTCTTTTGATCCTCTTAAAGCCCCAAGGTATGATGGGTATCATATGGGTTTCATTCGGAAGATGTAAGATATAACTGGGGAGGAATTCATTGAGTCTGTCTTAGATTTCTTTTGTTTGAGAAGATTGACGCTTGCTCTTAATACCACTTTGATTACTTTGATTCCTAAAGTGGAGGAGGCAAAGGAGGTTAGTTAGTTTAGACTTATCAGCCTCGTAGGGTGTATTTATAAGGTGATACCGAAAAGTATGGCTTATATATTGAAGTAGGTGGTTGAGGGGTTGGTTTGTGATTCTCAATCAGCTATCATAGAAGCAAGAAGCATTCTGGATGGTGCCATGGTAGCCAACGAGATTGTTCAATGGTGTGAGAAGAGGAAGGAATCGAGAGGGGTGATGATCAAATCGGATTTTCAGAAGGCATACGAAAATATCATATGGGAGTTTGTGGATAGTATTTTGAGTATTATGGGCTTTGGGAATGTATATAGAGGTTGGATTAAGGAGTGTATCTCAACAACAAGTATGTTGGTTCTTGTTAATAGGCCCCTCTCCACTCCCTTTAGGACGGGAAAGGGTCTTAGGCAAGTGAATCCCATTTCCCCCCTTCTGTTCGTTTTGGCAGTATAGGCGTTTAATCAGCTCATCAGAAGAGGTGTGGATAAAGGCTTGATCCATGGTTTAAAAGTGGGGGGAGATAATTGTGAAGTTACCCACCTTCAATTTACAGATGACGCTATGATTTCCTATTGGGCTTCTCTTGAGAATATTAGGAATTGGAGGAGATTGCTAGATTGCTTCTATTTATTATCAGGATTGAGTATTAACTTTGCTAAATTTGAGCTCATAGGTCTTGGTGTGGATGATCAATTACAAAAGGAGGCTGCATATATTATGAATTGTAAGATTATCTCTCTTGCAATCAATTACCTTCCCCTTCCATTGGGGGCTAATGCGAGAAATAGTCAGGTTTGGAAACCAATGGTCGACAAGATTAAGTAGAGATTGGATAGGTGGAAGATGAAAGTCCTTTCAAGAGCAGGGAGATTGGTATTGATTAAAAAAGTGTATTGAATAGTCTGTCGATGTACTACATAAGCCTTTTCAGAATTTCAAAAGGGTTAGTTAAGGAAATCATTAGTGTACAGAGGAATTTTTTTTTAGAGAGGATTGAGTATCCCAATAGACCCATGTTCCACCAATAGAGAGGTATTGATGATTGGTTTCCCAATTCCACCCTTGAAGAAGATAATCTAATACTAACTGCTTTATAACTTTTTATTCTAGCTTCTAATAACCCAATCAATGTTAACTAATTAACTATAACCCATTTCTTTTTTGTTTTTTAGAGTCATTTAACCCTCTTATGTTCCAGATTCCCACAATCATGCTAATCAAATTTATGAAGCATATTAATACTTCTCATCTTTTAAAATTCTACCTTTAATTATCTTTATCTACGGGTAAGGTTCCATTTCAAGTTCAATGATATTATCCAAGTTTGATACCAAAACCTTGAAAGGGATAGGAGGAAATAAATTGCTAGAAGATGCAACAACTAGCTTGTCCTTCTATGCAGACTCACATGGAAATTGAGGATTATTTGAGGTATGAGAGACAAGGCTTTTTTTTTCTCTAATGTAGGTGCATGTATGCACTTTGGAGCAATGGTCTACCATCCATCATTTTTAACTACCAAAATCTTGTGGGTAGGTAAATTAGGGGGCTTACATTGGTGTATGATGATGTGAATCAAAGAGGAGGGAAGTGTTGGATCGATTATTCCATGAGTTATGACTCCATCTGGTTGAAACTTGAAGAAGAAAACTGGTTTTGGGTGTAGGTTATACTCGGTTATAAGTTACAAAGTATGTCGCAGGATGCTTTGAACGATACCAACCATTCAAAGGCTCAAATGATGAAGGTTAAACCCCAAGTTTTGCCTTGATCGAATGAGACTTGGAAGAGAGAATACACGCAGGCCAAGCTGGGTTAATTATGAGTTCAAAAAATTATATTATTCCTTCATGCATTAGACGTGTTCAAATAAATATATATAGGAGAGGGAGGCTTATCGAACACAAGTCTTAACCAGCCAAGTTCCCTATTAATTCAAGCCCACTTAACTCACTTAAATTAAGCCCATATAACATCTAAGCTTAATCATACTATCATCATCTAAATGATACTAATGACTAATATTACAAAGCCATACAATCAACTATGGTACATACATGAAATTACATCAAACCCTAGCTTACATAAAATAAACTTAGGGTTTACAACAAGTTTAATATAACTAATGATAATCATCACCATATTTTCTTGTTGTAAAGTGACATCCCATGTATGCCATAGTCTTGCATGCTTTGAATGCTTGTACACTTAAGGTGTGTTAACATCTTCTCCTTACAAATATATAACATACCTGCAAGAATATCTCAAATTGTTTTCAATACCAAGCATAGACATATTATCAAGAACATTTAATATTATTGGTTCCAATATTAAGAAAGCTAATTCTTCATTACCTTAAGAATCAATAGGAATATGAGAATCATTAGATGCTCCTGCATTATATGAGATGACCCTCCTTATTCTAGTTCAAGCAAAATTTTGGTATCCATCTATAAACAACCAATTGCTTGATCAATGAACCATTGGGAATTTTAATCACAACAAAACTCTGGTTGAGCATAATGAATGTCAATTTCCACCAATATCTAGGAAAAATAAATATGATTCTTATACATAGTTACACCATCCATGTCAATATGCTTACAATGCAATTAGTACTCCCACTAAAGGATTTAATTAACCATAGGTGTATAGGTAGTCCCCGTATTTGGATCCATGTATAAACATGTTAGAATTTATCAAGATCAAATTTAAATCCTTCATGCCATTTCTTTAATATCATCGGATGGCCTAGGACTATCCAATATGAGTGATTTAAGACCTGATGGTATTATTCCTCCATGGGAAACTAGAACTGTAAGACCCCAAAAATTCACTACTTTTTTTAGAAGGCAGAAGAAATTACAATAGAAATATCTAAATTAAAACCCGTAAATTCTGGGGATGTTACCGTCACACTTAATACCAAACCGATTCTCTCCGACCGTTTCAGTACCAAGTGTTAAGGCTAAAAAGATAAACATCAAACTCAAACCAAGAGTTCATAAAAGAACTAGAAAGAATCATACATCAAAATCAAAGTACGCATAAAGTTAATAATAAGATAGAAATCAGAGTGCGAAATTAAAATTTCTCCGAGGAAATAATCTTGTAATAGATAAAAGATTTATTGAAATACTCAATACAAGTAATAATTCATAAAAGGGAAAATCTGATACAAAGGAAATAACTGAAGGAGATTAAATAACAAGAAGAGAGAGGATAAGGCCACAACACTCTCCAACTTTGAGCTAATAATAAGCTCAACATTCAGCCCCACCGGATGTCTCGCCTACCTGCACAAAGTCAGAAGGGCATGCTACTCGTGGGAATGAGCAACACCCATAAAAAAGGTGATCAGTATGCTACGTACTGAGTAAGGTAACCGAGCAGTAAGGCCAACACATAAAATCACATAAATAATGTAGAAGAAATCAAAGAGCATAAACATGATAACATAAACGCATGTGGCCATTCAGGTAAAAGTTCAAAGGCCCATATATAATCCGATTCAATTACGTACTTAATCTCTGATCAGAAATCGATTCACACCATATTTTTTTATCAAATCCACGTGAGTACAAGAACCCCACTATTATAGTCGTGGACCAGAAACACACACAGGGCATAAAGCCCCTGACCACTATTATTCGTCGGTGGACCGGTCTCTAGAATACAGTAGTACCTGGCCACTATTATTTGCCGGTGGATCGGTCTGGCCCCTACTCGCATGGTGTTCCACTGTAAGTACTTAGTGTCTTTCCCATGTCTTGGCACAAATATGTTCGCTTTTGTTGAGCACGGAATCCCCCACTATTATAGTCGGTGGACCGGAAACGCACAGGTGCAAAGCCTGACCACTATTATAGCCTGTGGATCGAAAAGACATAGGACATCATGCCTAACTACTATTATTCGCCGGTGGACCGGTCTGGGCCCGGCTCAACAATCTTTCACTTTAAGTGACTAATGTCATAAGTATCTTATTTGGAAAATTTTAACCCTAGACATGCATGAATCACTCCCTTTACACTTCACACATCACAAGTCATAAATTCCACCCTCATACTTATACTTTAATCACTAAATACCCATGATACCACAAAAACTCTAGGCAACCACAACAAACCCTAATTATCCACACAAACCCTAGCTCAGTTTCCTACATACCCATATAATGCTCCATGTACTATTTTCCATCCAAAGTGTTTAACCACCCAAATAACGTTTACATTACTTTCCTCACATCTCAAACCAACGTTCCATACGTAAATTTCTCTCATATGCATTCGTTATACATCCCATGCCAACCCTAATACTACCATGCAACCATTAATACCACCACGCAAACCCTAATACCACCATGAAACCATTAATACCACCATGCAAAACCCAAGATTCCGTCATACAAAACCATAAATTCAATCCACACAAAACCAAAGATTCATCCATACCAAACCCTAGATTCAAACCATATAAAACCCAAAGATTCATCCATACCAAACCCTAAATTCAAACCATATAAAACCCAAAGATTCATCCATACCAATCCCTAAATTCAATCCATACCAAACCAAATATTCATCCTTACCAAACCCTAAATTCAAACCATATAAAACTAAAGATTTATCTATACAAAACCCTACATTAGATCCTCCTATATAAAACCATGAATTAGATTCTCCCATACAAAACCATAAATTAGATTCTCCCATACAAAACATAGATTAGATTCTCCCATATAAAACCATAAATTATATACTCCCACAAGAAACCCTAAATTTCCCATTTTATTCTTCCACTCATGGATCATTAAAATACTTAGGTTAACTCACATCCTTTGGTCAACTTATTTCCTCTATTCTCCTTTTTCATCCTTTCTCCCACACAAACCATATTAACATCCTCACATGCATGTCTTACAAGGTCACAACACATATCATCACATATACATAATACACATGTCATATAAAAACACAAGAACATGCTTGAACTCCACGTCATATCATATACACAATAATTATAATAATAACATAGGATGTATAACATACAGGACATTTAATGCACATCAACACACAATAGGCCTTAGTAACCCCTTACCTAAAACGACACTAGTCTTGTAGCACGCTCCTACGCCTCCTTAAGGTTTTGACCAAATAATAACATATTAAGAATAATAACATTAACTAATTACTAACTTTGCTAAAGATATAAGAAATATTATAAAATTTAATAATATAGGGTTGAAGACTTTACCCTAATAATAATAATGGTACTAAAATAATAATAGCAAATATACTAAAAATAATATAAAGGATAATATAAATAAGAATAATGATAATAGTAACAATAATAATAATAAAAAGGACATTATTCAAAAACAAAGTGAAATAAGGGCTTCGGCCCCTTTACCAAAATAATACTAATAATAATATTAGTAAAATAAATAGCCAAATTTAGTAATAATATTAATGATGAAATAATAATGATGATGATGATAAAAACCATAATAATATTACAAAATAATAATAATAACCATAATGGTAATAATAGTAAGGATAATATTTGAAGATAAAAAGAAGTAGGGAATATTACTAATAATAAGACTTGATATTTATAATACTACTACTATAATTCAAAATATGCTCAATAGGGTTTCAGCCCTATATAGAATAATAATATTAACATTGAAAATAATAATAATAATAATAATAATAGTAATAGTAATAATGATAACAAAACTAATAGTAAAGTAGTTGTAATAATAATAATGTAATAATAATAATAATAATTTTGAAATAGGAAATACTAATAATAATAATTATTATTATTATAACATGTTAATATTAATAATAGTAATAATAGAAATAATAAGGGTAATAATGCTAAAATCGAATTAAAAATTACAATAAGGCTTCAGCCCTCAATAGAAATAATAATCAAAACATTAATACTAATAATAATAATAATACATATTAAAAATAGAAATATTAATAATAATAAGAGTATTTATATTCAAATAAATGAAATAAAATAAATTAAGGCTTATAAAAATAAGGAAAAGGGTTCAGAGGGTCTAGGGTTCAACCTTAGGTTGGTGGCGATAGGTGGCACCGGCGGCGACGGCGGCGGTAGGAAAAAAGAGAAGAAAAGGGGAAAAGTTGAGGGCTGGGAACAAAATGGGGAGAATGAAGGTGGGGGTTGGGGTGTTTAGGGTTGCCCAAGTGGAGAGGGACAGAATAAGGGTGGCAGCGCACGGCGGTGGTGTTGGTGGCTTAATGGAGAAGAAGGAGAGAAAGGGAGGAGGAAGAGGAAAATAAAGGTAGGGAAAGATAGGGGAGGGTCTACAGCACAATTTGGGAGGTGAAAGGAGCGGTGGAATAGGTGGCTAATGGTGGTTTGAAGGGCAGCAGAAGTTAAAGAGAGGGTTGATCGGGAGGGCTACTTCACATAGCTAGGGTGGCTTGTACAGGAAGAATCAAAGGGTATAGGTGATTTGGTTAGCTAGAGGGCAGTGCAAGAATGCTTTTGGTGGCTAGATATGGTGGCACAGTTGGCTGGAGGCGACGAAAACAATGTCTGAAGGGGCGGCGGCGCACAAGGTGGATTTTCTAGGTAAGGAAATCAAAGGCTCGATACAGGCTATTATGGGGGTATTTATAGAGTGTAAATGAGAGGTTAGGGTTCTGTGGGTTGGCGTGGGAATAGGCAAGTAGGGTTAAGGTTTGCCGGTGGCGACAAAACCGGCGAAAATAAAATTCGAGGCAAGGGGTTGCGCGGGGAAAGGAGAGGGAATCTGCGCGAGAAATGGGAGGTTTGGTTGGGTCTATGTGGTCTCCGAATCAGAGGGAAGAGAAAGGGAGGAAAAAGTCTGTTCAAAGGGGAGAGATCGGCGGTGAAAAACCATGGTTATGGCAGCGGAGTTATAAGCGCTCGACGTCAGGGAAGAGGAAGGAAGAAGAAAGAAGAAGATGGCGGCTAGACCGGTGGTCCAGGAGGAAAAGAAGAAAAAGAAAGTAAGGCGGACTGGGCGACGATGGGGAACCTTTTAAAACAAAAGGCGGCGTTTTGATTGGGTCGCGCTGAAGGAAGAAAGGAAGGAAACGGGAGCGGGCCGCGAGAAGAAGAAAATGGGTTGCGGCCAGGCCCAACTCGTGGGGAAGGGGAGGAAGAAAAAGAAAAGAAGAAGAAAGAAAAAGAAAAGAAAAAGGAAGAAAGAAAAGGGAAAAGGGAAAAAAAGGAAAAAGAAAATATGAGGGTTGGGTTAATTAAAATAATTAGAATATTTAGGATTTTTAAAAATAATAATATTTAAATAAAATTATATTTAAATTCCTTTTTAGGCTAATTTAGGATTTTTAAAAGATTTTCCATAAAGTTCATTTTAATTAAAAAAACACCCTAAATTTCTTCAATTAAATTATTTATAAAATTAATATTAATTTGAAACTATTTTCTCCTTCTTATTTTAAATAAAATAATTAATTTTCAAAATAAAATCCATAATTAGCTAAAATACCAAAATTTCTCCTAATTAGAATGCTTACAAATTTCTTCTTAATTTGCCCTAATTAATTTTCCTTTTATTTTAATAAAAATAATTTATTAAATTAAAATTTTCAATAAAACCTTATTTAAATATAATTTTTAAAATTAGAAATTTTTGGGGCATTTCAAGAACACGAAGTAGCATTTGTTATAGGAATAGATATTAGGGGCAAAAACATGCTACCACTAGATCTTCGCAAAGTATTGAATTTGTGTGTAGCTTAGGCGTCCACCTAATATATAAGATACAATTGCATTTTTCCAAACCTTAGATTCTTCGACCACCTCTTATTCTTTAAAGGTTGCTACCATCATCCCATCACGTACATCTGGTTCTTCATAATGCAATTACACCAAATTGTTAATGTATTTATTGTTCATAACAAAATCCTTCCACGTGATTTACAACCATGTGAGAAGAAGGGAGATTTTCATTCGATGGCACAAAATCATTCTTTGTATCTAATTTAGAATCTGGCTCAATGCCTTTTCATGAGATTTTGCTTGGTATTTGGACAAAATTTTGATCGGGCTTTGGGATTCCTCCTCATCCACAGGCTTGATTGTTGCTTCCTCAGATGTAATTGGAGCAATCTCGATGATTACCTCATTTGATGTACTCTTTGCGAATGTCATCATCATATAATTAGTCGGTTATCGTATGGCTAGAGTATTCTTCACCGGAGGTCAGGGTTGGAAGTGCAATGGGCTATTGAGGACAAAAAGAGGTTTTGATTCTCTAGCGCAAAAGGGAGAAGACCCTAGAGCCTTTTTAGGAATTATTTTGTAAATAATTATGTATAAAGGTAGACAAATAAATAAAATAATAGAGTAATTATAGATAATCCAAATCCACCGCCTCTTTAACTAATTTTATTTGAAAAATAGGGTGTTACATAGGGTACCCACTCTCTCCCTATCTCTTTCTAATTAGCATAGAATATTTACACAAAGCTTTATGTTAGTTGCGCCTAGGTTTTGTGGATCGTTATGGCTTCCAACCTCATAAGATTATTCATTTATGTTTTGCTAATGACCTTTTGCTATTGAGTAGAGGTAATGTGGTGTCTGTTTGACTTCTCAAATAGAATCTAGATGAGTTTTCTAGATGCTTAGGTTTAAAAGCAAACCCATCAAAGATCTTTGTATACTTAGGTGGCATTTCACTTGAAAAAAGAATAGGAATATTGGAGGTGCTTGGATGCAAGGAGGGACTTTCCCCTTCAAATATCATGTTGTGCATTTACAAACAACTTGAATATGTATTGCTCGCTTTCATACGTTGATATAGAAATGTCAGCAAGAGTGTAACATTAGATCAACAAACACCTGAGCTATGTAAGTAGAGTTAGGTAATAGCTTTAGTTTTTTTTGGTATTCAAAACTCTTATGCTCAAATCATCTTACTTTCCAAAGCGGTCATCAAGCAAGTATATGTGGTGTGCTAGACTTTCCTTTGGACACAATTAAGTACAATGCCTAGCAAGGCATTGTTATTTTGGCAATAAGTATGCTTACCACTCAAAAAAGGTGATCTAGGGCTAAAAAAATATGTGTTACTAGAACATGGTAGTGATAAGTGATTATGGTTGTTAATTAAGTGTAAAGAAGTAATGTGAATTCATTAAGTACATGGATATTACACCAAGGGGACCGGATAATCATGAGGTTCAATGCAAACCTCAAAAATCTTGGTTTTTTTAGGTTAATTATACATCTAATAGATTGTATGCTAGCTATGGTAATTGATGACAACTGCATATCAGGAGGAGATTACCAAATTAGCAAGGTATATGAGAGGATACAACCTCAAGGAGAAATCTAACATTGGCATTGAGTGGTACGGTGTTATACAAGTTTGCTAAGACACAATTTCATCATGTGGCTTCTATGTAGACACAGTCTACTCACACGGATAAAGAAGATTCAAAGTGTGGTATATATGAGCAAGGGCAGTAATATCAGGATCACCTATTTGTGCAATGCACCTTTACCCACAAAATGTAGAAAAGTCTTTGTGATTAGGTTGGGCTTTATTAATCGTTTTCTACCTAGATTTAATATTTGTAATGGTTATTGTAAGGAAGGCAACAAAATAAGGGTGAACTCAAAATTCTATGAATGATGCATCTTCAATCGTTTACATGATCTAACATACTTGGAATCAAGCTATTTCTCAAGATAAAGTGCCTGTAGTTAGGAGAGTAATCAAGTAGATAGTTCTATAGATTTTTATCTATTTAAAGCAAACTAGGAAGGAGATCATTATCATTTATAAACTCCTACTAGCTAGAATAGATAGAATGCCATAGTTTATAGAGTTTTAGTTCGAAGAAAAGAGATGTACATGATGAACATTTGGTAAATAATAAAAGATTATTATTAGTTGCCAAAAAAAGGGAAAAAAACTATATATGTTGTTTAGAACAATCATTTAGATGTATAGAAAAATGTATTAAAAGATCCCTCCAATTTTACTCCTCTAACCTACCTTCCTTCCAGGGTCCAATCTCACTTTACTCTAACTGCCCATTCCTTAGGTAGATTATGGTATACTTTGGGAATATCAACCTACCAAACCAAATTTTAATGGTATATTATTATTATTTGTTGTGATTCTAGCCATTTTACCTTATATAGTTTTCTTCCCTAATCATTGAATTAGTTATTTCATTTTTTTAGTTTTAGTTTATTCTTGAAAATTGGAAATTTATTTGAAGATGGAGCAAATTTTACTGTATTAAATTAAGTATATTATTTTTCTTTATTGTAAAGAATGCGGAAGGTTGATTAATGATAAGGATGTAGTTCTTCTTCCTAACCTACATTTTCCACCGCTTATATAATCCGCAGAGGAGTGGCTCTTCGTGCAAGTTGGGTGGGGTCTCTTTCATTCTAAAATTTAGATAAATAAAACTAGATATTCATATATATATATATATATATATATATATATATTTCTTAGATTAGATATTAAAATTTTTAAATTGGATATAAGCTGGATTTAGATATATTTAATATCCACATGAAATTATTATTTTATAAATTTTAATAAATATTATATAAAAATTTTAAAAATAAATATCGTATATCAATTAATATTTATATAAGCGTCTTATATTATCTTAAAATGTAGCATTAAAATATTATTATAAATGTTTAAAATATAAAAATTAATGAATTTAAAAAAATTAAAACTATATAAATATAATATTATGAAGTATTGTTAAAATAATCAACAAAATATTGTATATTTTTCTAGATCGGATAATTTCGTATAAATTAGATATGTAAATATTGGATATCTTCAACTATAAAATTAGATTAAATATTCAAAATGTTGGATAGAATTTTTAAATATAACATATATTTACATAGGTATAATAAAAATTTTAATAGTTGTCTCCGATATGATTTTTGGATATAATGCCTATTACCAAAAAAAAAATTAATAATTTGAATAGTTGTATTGTTAAAATTTAATTTCTATAACTAAAGTCATTTGTCAGAAGTCTCCTTCTTATAAGTTACATATATTTATAAATACATATTTTCTACATATATATATATATTGTTATTTAGCTAGTCATATTGGATCAATACAAGATTGACGTCAACATTTAAGTCGAACATTTACTTTTTGAGACGTAAGTCCTCCCTTCTATGGTAAGATGTTCAAGTAACATCAAAAGCGGCATAATTTAAATTCAGATGCTCAAAAAATAAAACTGAATCCATTTTTACCGTCTGCAATTAAGGAAGGAGTTTAGCGTCGAAGGCCTATGACGGAGAGAAAGACTAGACAACAAAGTAGCACAGACGGCGAAACAGGAATTTTAATAACTAAAATATGCGATATTTATTAATTTCATTGCTCTATTTATGCATATATACCCAAAAAAAAAATGTTTGGCTTGCTTGGTTGGGGGACAAGGGTCACAATTCCAATAGTAGCCTCCACGGAGAACGTCAAAAGGTCGCTAATACTATCCTCAAATAGTCAAATCCTTCGTACTGTCTTTCCTCCTTCTAGTCCCATAGTAGCTGGCCGCTCCACACATAAATAGAAATCTAAACTCTCGCACAAGACGCTATCAAGACCACCGAGCGGGTGAGGAACACGAAGCTGCAGAAATGCCTCAGTCGCTTGGCAACCCAGCCCATAAGGTCGTGGCAGTTGCTGCCGGCGAAGCTCATACTCTCGCTCTTTCAGGTCACATTCCCATCTCTCGCTCTCTTTTTGTCTTAATTGAAATGATACAGGAAAACTGAATTGCTGAACCGTATTTCTATTTGCGTTTTTGCGTTTGGGTAGGGGATGGTAGAGTTTATTCGTGGGGAAGAGGGACATTTGGGCGACTCGGAACTGGGTCTGAATCGGACGAATTGTCTCCAGTTCCGGTGAAATTTGATTCGGCTGGTGACGATTCCGGGACGGTCCCTAAATTCGTTGACGTTGCTGCCGGTGCGTACCATAGCCTTGCCCTTGCAGGTTGGTATTTCAACAATTCGACTCAGCTCCCTTCTTCTGTTTTTCTTTCTAAAAACCTGTCGAGTATGTTATTGAGTACGGATAATATGTATATCTAGAATTGAAGCTAAATTTTATTGAAACAATAGAAGACCTGTAAATTTTTTAAAATTATAACACGTGTATTAAAATCTAGAACAAATGATACGCAAATTAACTAATGAGATGGGGTAATTTAGGAAATTTACCAATAAAAATAATTTTTTATTGGAACTTGGTAGATGAGTTATATTATTAAATAAAAAAATAATTATAGGTTTCTTATTCTGAATCAGAAGGAATATTAATTAATATTAATATATAATAATATCTTAAGATGTTTGATTGATAATATTTCGATTTATTTTTTTTAACATTTGGCAGCGGCGTAAATAAGGTAAACTTATTATTTCGCCATACTTCAATTTGTTTCTTTTATCATATATTTTCAAATTATTATAGTCTTATTATTACTATATAAGTAGGTTCTACTAATTCAACTTAATGCTGAAAAACTTGTATTATTTATCTTGGTTCTTAAAATGCCCTCTATCAGGTAAACCACACCAACCCCAACCCACGACATGCATAAAATTCACAATTTACATCAATTCATTTTATTTTAAATAAGTAACAAAATATTATTATTAATTCGGCCACATTCATATACAAATGATCTGCATTTATCAATTTTACTATATTATTACTTGATATATTATTACGGATAATATTCAAATCATGTATTATTTTACCCAAGCGATATCTAAGTGTTAGTTTGGTAATAGGGGTAATAGGGAAAAGATCCCTTAGGAGTTAGGCCTCTCAAATAGATTACAAAGACCTTTGAAAGAAATATTTTGGTCAGACCGAAATGAGTATGTTTTTTGAAGATGTTTTTGTCACTTTCTAATACATCTAAATTTTGAGAGTATTATTTCCTAATTCCTATTACCCCATGCCAAACAAGCATTGAGAGTTGCATATTTACGTACATGCCTTTTAACTATTCTTTTTCTCCTTTTTGGTTAATTTTCATTCTGCTTGTCTACCCGCAGAAGATGGATCAGTTTGGTGCTGGGGCTACAATAGTTGTATCCTAATATGAAATGTATAGCTGTTTTATTTAGTGCGTGGAATTGAGTTTCTTCATTTGTCAATCAATCAATGATGGTATGCTGTCAAATGGGTTACTTTTGTTGATCCTCGACTTCTATATGGACGGTCAACTCGGTTTTGAGGGTGAAAACTCATCTGTGCCCTATCATCTGGATCAATTTGTTGGGTTCGGTTCTACCCATTCTGTTGTTGATGAATCAGAAGTAGAGAATAATAAACGGCTCAAGGTAAATATCAAAAAAGAAAAGAGTTAAGCTAGGTGTCGTAACATGATGTCCTCTCAAATTTTCGTCTGTATTTGATTTGCTCTTCATTGTAACTTGACAAAATCGAAGATGGGATGACAATTGCAGGTTAGCAAAGTTAAAGCTGGTGGAATGATGTCTCTAGCAATTGATAATCTAGGGGCACTCTGGATGTGGGGCAATTACCCTCATCAAAGTAGTCCTTCCGACGAGGCAGTTGTTTCCTTTGGTAACATGCCTACTCCAGCTCCTGTCTGCGAATTTCACGGCCACATGGTTATGAAAGTGGCATGTGGAAGCGAACATGTTGTTGCTCTTGTTACTTTGGGAGAGACGTTTAAAGGTGATGATCTTGTATGCTATTCTTGGGGTAACAACAAGCATGGGCAGTTGGGTTTAGGAGACTTGGAGAGCCGTCCACGTCCTCAGGTTATTGAAGCATTTAACCAGGAATCGCCCTGGACAGCTTATGAGGTAGTATGTGGGGCTTTCCACACTGCGATACTCACGCAGAAAAGGAGACCAAGTGCTACGTTAGAGAGCAGATGCTGGACTTTTGGCCTTGGTGAAAATGGGCAACTTGGGCACGGAACAACTCGATCTACTGCCGACCCTCAATACATTGAAGCATTGCCACAGCATATTTATTTGGTTTCCGCAGATTGTGGCTTGTTTCACACCAGCGTTGTTTCATCAGCGGGAGACGTGTGGTCGTGGGGAATGGAGAATGGTATGGGCCTTTGTCCCGATGCTTGTTTTGCTTTGAAAGACTCTGGAGATGCTGCTTCGCCTCTTTTAATATCATGTGATGGATCCAAATTTCCGGAACCCATGCAAGTTGCCTGTGGTGCTGCACACACCGTTCTTGTAACCGATGGTGGTTTTAAGCTTTGTTCTTGGGGTAGAGGATGGAGTGGTGTTCTCGGTGATGGTAAAAAGGTCGATTCTTATATTCCCACTATGGTTTTGTGGCCTCCATTGTCGGAGGATTTCAAGGAAGGAGTTCCACCACCTGTTGCTGCTGAAGTTAAGAAGGCCAATGAGGATCTCGAGGGATCAACAGAGACGGAGAAGAAGTTATCCGTTGCGCTGGAGGAAATGAAGCTTTTGCAGTCAAGATTGACCATAATGGAGAGATACGCTAGCATAGTTCACGGTTCTATATTTGGTAGACCTTTGGACGAGCGTGACATTCCAATCTCGTTGCAAGAATCAGGGAGTTTCGACATTGCAAAGGAATGGGAGATGACGTTGGACCGTGCAGACCGCAGTGAGCTTGTTCGCTTGGAGAGGTTTTATGGTAATATGCTCGCGCAGGTTAAGGATAAGTTGATGAAGAGAAGAATCCTAGAAATTGTCAAGGATCATCTCCGGTCTGCTGCTGCTGCTGGAAACAACTGATGCATTGATAGATAACTATTAATAAGGGCGCTGTTAGTTACTGTATCTTGATGCAATAATACTTGTACGGGATGCGTAGTGCTTTTGCAGATTTGAGAAGTGCTTTGATATTAGTTGTCAACTTGTGAGTTCTTGTATTTTTATTATTATTTTCCTATTGTCCCCCGGGCCGCGTGTGATCTTGTATACGTAGCTTATGAGCATGATGAAGAAATATATTGTGAATATTGAATATCTTGTTGGAGATGATAGTATATCCTACATATCCGGTAATGATTAGTTAATGTTGAGTTAGAGCTAGTGGTAATCAGTAATTAGTTAGTATGATTACTGCATCAAATATTGTAATCCTAATTATCAGGATTTAGTTAGCTGTTGTTATATTTCTATGCAGTGTATATTCCTCCCTGTATCATCTATTGATTTTTCATCTTCATAAGTTAATAAAATCTCTTAATTCTCTTCTCTCACTCTTCGCATGTCTTGATTAATTAACATGCTATCAAAGCGATAAGAGTTCTAATCTATATTAATTCCACCTTATTTGAATTTCCCTCAACGAACGGACAATTCACCCGTGAATCCGTCAAACTTTTTATTCCTTTATAGTTTTGATAATCCTAGCCTAATTCTTATCTCAAAGCCATTTGACGGTACTAGTTTCAGTGCTTGGAAGCAGGTGATGAAGATTGCTCTGTCTCCAAAGAACAAGCTGAATTTTGTTTCTAAAAGCTTCGTCCCTCCGGCTGAATATTCTTCCACATATCATTCACAGAGTCACTCTAACTATATGGTACCTTTTTTGGATTCTTAACTTTTTGTCGAAAGAGATTGCTGAAAACATGATTTATTTTTCCACTACTAAGGAGATTTGGGATGATCTCCATGACCGTTTTGGCTAGAGTAGTGGCATTATGAAATTTCAAGTACAAAAAGAATTGAACACAATATCTCAGGGTACTGAATCTTTTTCTGTGTATTTTACAAAAATTAAAAGGCTTTGGGATGAACTTAAGAATTTGACCTTAACCCCGACCTATACTTTTAGTTCTGCACAAACATTTGTTAAAAACATTGTAGAGTAGCGTTTAATCCAATTGCTAATGGAACTCAACGATTCCTTGTCTAGTATTAGAGGACATTTATTAATGATGAAACCACTCCTGACTATTGCACATGCATATTCTATTCTACTATAGGATGAGCGACAGAGAGAGATGACTCCCTCAACTAAATTTATGATTGAATCGGCCTCTCTAAATGTAAGCTTGTAGAGAGGCAAGCCAAACATCAAGAGGTCTAATATGGTTTGTTCCTACTGCAAGAAGTCAGGTCACCTAAAGGATAATTGTTATAAGCTAATTGGGTTTCCTTCAGACTTTAAGTTCACAAGGGAAAAAAATTTCTCTACTAATGCTCATAATGATTTGGGAAAAAAGTAGTGATGCTTCTCTAACAATCAATGCTCCTCGTATATCAAGAGAGCACTATGCACAATTGGTCTCTTTATTGAATCGATTCAAGGCCACAAATGGTAATGCAATGGGAAGTGGTTCATCAAGGGTTGCCAATGTGACAACAAGAATCGATCATTCTCCCTCTTCCAATCTTTGCTCAAATAGCTTCTCAGGTATTTTATCTTCACTACTATTAAACTCCTATTGTCACACTTCTTTTGCCATTTCTTGCAATGCTTTTACTTCTTGCATGAGCAGCTGATTATTGATAGTGACACATCAGATTATATGTGCTTTGACCACAATATATTCTTGAACCTTCATGAACCCAAAACACAACATTATGTTTCTCTTCCTAATGGTCAACACATGGCTACTCAAGCTATTGGTGACATCAATCTCAACAATTCCATAATTCTTAGAGATGTTTTATATGTTCCCAACTTCAAGTACAACTTGTTGTCTATTAGTAAACTTACAAGGCAACTAAATTACACAATCATGTTCATGAATGATCATTATTTTGTGCAGGGCCCTTCCATGAAGAGGCCACTAGTTCTTGGTAATGATAATAAAGGACTTTACCTACTCCGGTTCACTCCTAAGATCTGCCACAACCTTGCTTCTCATAATTTAAAATGTCTCCCTCCTAGCTCAAACAAATTTTCTCATATTTTTGCCAGTGTAACATATTCTTGCAAACTTTGGCAAACTTGTTTTGGTAATGTTCCTCTGTATAAGCTGAGTTCATTGTCTCTGTTTTCATAGCAGTTTAATAAAAATGACAATTATCCCTATGATATTTGTTTTAAGTCTAGACAACATCGTATGCCCTTTTATTATAATTCTATACAAATTATCACCCCTTTTGACCTAATTCATGTGGATCTATGGGGTCCTTATCACATCCAAACATATAATAGGCATAAATATTTTCTAACTATTGTTGATGACTTTACAAGAAATACATGGACTCACTTACTAGGTTGCAAAAGTAATGCTTTCACAATTATAAAATCGTTTATTACATTCATTCGCACTCAGTTTACCAAAACCATTAAAGTCCTAAGAATTGAGAACTCATTTGAACGAGGTAGCAGTTTGGAGGCCTCATCTTTCCTTATTAGCCAATGTATCATTCACCAAGCCTCTTATCCCCACACCCTAAAACAAAATGGAGTTGTATAATGGAAGCATAAACACTTACTTGAGATCTCTCATACTCTACTTTTACAGTCAGGACTTCCCAAAAAATATTGGGTTGATTGTGTGTTAACTACTACATACCTCATAAATAGATTCTCCTCCAAATTCCTTCATTATAACACTCCTTACGAACTCCTTTTCCACACCAAACCTACATATAAGCATCGATGTGCCTTTGGATGTCTATGTTATGCAACCATAGTTCCTAAACCTAGAGATAAATTCTCACCTTAATCATCTCCATCTATTTTTCTTGGGTATCCATAAGGGAAAAAAGCATATAAATTACTCAATATGGATAATCATTCTATTTTTTTACTCTCGGGATGTTCATTTTTATGAACATATATTTCCTTATCATCAATCATCATCAACAATTGTCCCTTTTCCTTTCCCTAATCCGATAATCTCTGCTCTAAACTAGTTTTTTCCTCTACACCTCCTAAATCTCCATCATTTCCCCCTACTATGCTTGTTGACAATGGTCCTGCTACTCAAATTTATCCTCCCAATCCTCCCTTCTCTATCTCCACCCCCAATTCACCTAACTCACGTATACGTACAACTGAACTCTCTAGATTTTCTTCTACTTCTCCTTTAATCTGATGATCTACAAGACCAAGTAAATGCCCTCTCATCTTTATGATTATGTTTATAATAATATTTGTTCACATCATTCTTCTCCTATCAGTTCTCACTCTTTTAGCTCATCACCTTGCCATCATACTCTCACCAATGCCTGCATATCCTCCACTTCCTCTATCTCTCCATCATCTTTGTGTTTTCATATTTCCACCACCTTCCTAGAACCAAAGCACATATGTTGATGATGCTTCCAATCCACATTAGCAAGAAGCGATGCGCCAAAAGTTTTGAACACTTGAGGCTAATAACACCTAGGATTTAGTAATGCTTCCTAAAGAAAAAAAATCTAATCAGTTGTAAATAGGTGTATAAAGTAAAGTACAAAGCTGATGGTACACTAGAAAGATACAAGGCTCACTTGGTGGTTCGGGGATTTACATAAAGGGAGGGCGAAGACTTCATTGATACTTTTTCTCCAGTTGTGAGAATGACTACCATCAGAAATGTCATCGGGGATTTACATAAAGGGAGGGTGAAGACTTCACTGATACTTTTTCTCCAGTTGTGAGAATGACTACCATCAGAAGTGTCATCGGGGATTTACATAAAGGGAGGGTGAAGACTTCACTGATACTTTTTCTCCAGTTGTGAGAATGACTACCATCAGAAGTGTCATAGCTATCGCAGTGAAGAAGAGATGGCGTATGCATCAATTTGATGTCAATAATGTATTTTTACACAGTGAATTGCATGAGGATATTTATATGAAACCCCCTCTTGGTTTACATATTCAACATCCTTCATTAGTTTGCAAGCTAAGGAAGTCTCTCTATGGTTTCAAACAAGCCTATAGATAGTGGTATGCCAATTTATCTTCTACATTACAATCTAGAGGCTTCGCGCAATCAAAAAATGATTATTCACTTTTCACGAAGACATTGGATTCAAGAATTGTGTTTGTCATGGTATATGTTATGATCTATAAGTCACTGGTGATGATGAGTAATAAATCCATAGTTTTAAACAATACCTTCACACCTAATTTAAAATCAAAGACTTGGGTAATTTAAGCTATTTCTTGGGTTTTTAATTCATACAGTCAGTAGATGGAGTTGTCATGACACAATAAAAATACATTTCTAGTCTTCTTCAGGCCTATGGTGTTTCACTTATTTCTCCCACTCTCAACCCTCTTGTAACACCTCCAAAATTCACTACTGAAAAAATTTTGTTTTAGGGGAAGCAAAATAACAAACTATGAATTTCGGGGATATTACCGCCACACTCAGTACCAGACCAGTTCACTCCTACCATTTCAGTACCAAGTACTAAAGCTAAAAGTGTAAGACACAATTTACAAACCATATTTAAATCAGAGTAGCATGATAAACTGTTTACATGAATAAATTCCACCAGTGGTGGTTACAAAAACAACAATAATGTTAAAACCAGGAATTTAAAGGAGAAAGGAAAAAATCCTAACGGTTCCGGATGATTCCTTACTCTCTTTCTCGTTGCCCACTTGAGTAGCACTTGAAAATGGACCTGCAAGGGACACTACCCATTGAATAGGCAGGGCCCCCACGAATGGAACCCTTCAGTACTATGGTACTGAATAATCCTTTTAAAAACACACTTAAGAGCAGGCTCACAATGTAACACATGATACAAAGCTATATACATATATAATAAGAAATACATGCACCACAATCACATACTTAACAAGTCCAAATATTAATAAGTCATAATGTACAATTAATACTTCTGGGCCTTAAGCCATGTCATAGTGCAAAATCAATACGTTCGGGCCTTAAGCCATTAGTCCATCATTATTCAATCATCTCTCAGATTTTATATCTATGTGAGTGCAGGAACCCCACTATTATTCGCCGGTGGACCTGTCTGGCCCCGACTCACATGGTGTTTCACTATAAGTGATTAGTATTTTTCCATAACTTTATTCACATCTATAACTGGTTTTATTGAGCTTGGAACCCCCACTATTATTGCCGGTGGATCGGAATATATATCAACATCATCCAGGGCAACACGCTCCTGGGCTACTATTATATCCGGTGGATCGGTACTCATAATCATCTTCTAGGGCAACACACTCCTGGGCTACTATTATATCCGGTGGATCGGTACTCATAATCATCTACCAGGGCAACACGCTCCTGGGCTACTATTATAACCGGTGGATCGGTACTCAATATCATAATTCAACTAGGCCCGGCTCATTAATCTTTCACTTTCATGATTAATGCTTTCCCTTTTTTAATCAATACAATAATTCCATTTATTTGCCTCGGACGGGAGATCAAGAACCTAGGACACAACAGTATACCAGTCGTACTAGTGCATACAAGCTACTCAGTACCCTTTAACCATCAACCTAGGGACACAAAGGTACTCAGGTCGTACTAGTGCATAAAGCTACTTAGTACCTACCGACAAGGATACTTAATCCATAAGTATGCATACCCCCTAAATAGGTCCATAGAGCTAGATAGAGTAAGATATATGGTCTGGCTGGGGGTACAAAGGCACACCAGCAAATACCAGAATAATCGTGGGCTAAACCACGTCTTTAGGGTAGTGACCCTTAAAGAGCCACCATTCCCGATCTCGAGATCTTTCACTTTAAGTATTAGTGTCTTAATTAAGGTGATCACGAAAAAGCACAATAATTAGATACTTATTCACTTTTAATCATTCTGGTATTATTAGGCATTTCTTATTCATACAGTTATCCAAGATAACATAAAGGAAATCAATAAGGCCATCATAATCTTATTCAATTCTTATTTAGGATTTGTTCTCGTGATACTTACTAATCGTCAAATACTCTTACCTTACTATTCAGTATTACTTGAGTCTTATTACGAATCTCCAGTGTCCCCTCAACATGTTATATATGAATTACTGATTTACCCCTTACTTGTATAGTTATTAAGTCATCCCTTCCTTACTTATCAATTTACCATATCACCCTTCAGGTTACATAATTACCAAACTACCCCTTACTCGGTTTAGATTACCAAGTTATCTCATACGCTTTTTAGATCACCATTCACCCTTCATAATTGTTACACTTATCATATTTCCCATTTGATTGGTTAGATTACCAAACTATCCTTCGTTATAATTACTAAATTGCCCTTAAGTTGGATAAATTACCAAATTACCCTTCTTCATTATTATGATTACCAATTTGCCCCTTTAGTTGGTTAAATAATTACCAACTTACCCTTTAGTAAGTTAAATTACTAAATTGTCCTTCTCCATTATCATAATTACCGAATTGCCCCTTTAATTGGATGAATTACCAAATTGCCCTTCTTCATTATCATAATTACCATTTTACCCTTCTTAATTATTATAATTACCATTTTACCCTTTTCAATTATTATAATTGCCATTTTATCCTCCTCCATTATTATAAATACCAACTTACCCTTCTCTATAATTATAATTGCCGATTTACCCTTCTTTATTATTATAAATACCAACTTACCCTTTTCCATAATTATAATTATTAATTTACCCTTCTCCATAATTATAATTACCAATTTACCCTTCTCCATTTTTATAATTACTATATTGCCCTTCTCCATTATTAAAATTACCATAATGCCCTTTTATTGGTTAATTTACCAAATTACCCTTCTCTATTATCATAATTATCCAATTGCCCTTCTATAATCATAATTTAATTACCAAATTATCCTTCATCGTTATCATAATTACCAAATTACCCCTTACTCCCAAGTTTGCCATAAATATCATTTTATTTACAAAATTACCCTTCTACCCCTTACTTCCAAATAACCATAATATCCTTTTATTTACAAAATTACCACAATACCCTTTTACTTATAAAATTACCATAATACCCCTTTTACTTACAATTTACCATTTTGTCCCTTATTTCTAAAATTACTGTCTCACCCTTCTACTTCACCCTTCTACTTATAAAATTACCATAATACCCTTTTACTTACAAATTACTATTTTACCCTTTTACATCCAAAATTACCATTTTGATCTTTTCTTACAAAATTGCCATTTTGCCCTTCTTTTCCAAAATTACCATATTACCCTTTACTCCTAAAATTACCATAATACCCCTTTACTTATAAAATTACCATTTTGCCATTTACTTATAAAATTACCATTTTGCCCTTTTGCCTCCAAAATTACCACTTTACCCCCTTTATTACACCACTTTTATTAAATTAACATTACCACATGGAATAATAATATTAACACTCCATTAACAATATCCAACTCCACCAACTATTATATTTTAATATAATACTTATTAGCACCCACACATATTAGGCCACATTCTAGTACAAGGAATATTACTAAAATGCCCCTAGGGCTCACAATAATATTATTCATTCATGAATGGTCACAATAACATAAAATAACATGGATAAGTACTTAACACTTTCATGATTAGCCCAACTATTTCCTTAAGAAATATTTCCACACATAGCACATAAATTAGCATATTTTCCTTTTTAGTAATCAATACAAGCAAATATATATATAATATATTAACAAACATATAACAAGCATAATAATATATTAAGAACCCTAATGTGCTAACATGCGTCTATCCATGCGTTTAAGTGGGGTTTAACGATTATCTTAATTCCCGCAAACACGAACATTACTGGTATCTCCGTTAAAGATTCAAGCTTTAGATAACAAAATCAACACCTAAAAGTAGTATCAAAACTTATCATATTAGAGATGAGAATCCAAAGCATAGAACTTTATAAAATTTAATTAATGAAACACTTAACTTAAAATGCTATTATACCTTAAAAATTTATACTAAAATACTAAGGCATGCAACAACTCATCCTACCATGCATCATGAGCTGCATGCAAAATAAAAAGGAGGAAGGCTTGAAGGGGTGAAGGAGATGAATAATGGCTATTTTCGGGTTGGGGTATTTAGGATAGGAAAGAAGGTAGATGGGGGAGGATTGGAGGCAAGGGAAGGGTGCAATAGTGAAGAGGGGGTGTAGGTGGCGACTAGGGATGGGTCGTTGGCAGCAGAGGCGGCGGCGGCAAGGCAGCAAAGTGGGTTGCAGGAGTGGATCGGGCTGAGAAGGAAGGAAAAGAGAAGGAAAAAATGGAGGGGTGAGGGGGCTTGTTTAGGCCAAACGAGGTATGGGGGTGGTAGAGGAGGTTATAGGGAGTTGACTGGTGGTTGGGTGGCGTAAGAGGCGGCCGAACGGCGGCAAATGGTTGGGTTGTAGGGGGGTACCAATAAGGGGGAGAAAGAAGAAAAAAAAAGAATAGGGGAGGAAGAAGGGATTGTAGGGGCTCGAGGGTGGCTTGGGTGGTCTTGTGGTGGTGTAGGGCTGAGGTATAGGATGGTAGTGGGTGGTGCAGGGGCTTGTTGTGGTGAAGGGCGGCAACGTGGCCAAGGCAGGGAGGAAAAAGGAAGGAGAAGAAAGGGAGAAGAGGGAGGTTGAGGAAGGGGAAAGGCTCGAAGAAATGGAGTAGGGAGAGGCTGGAGAGGTGAAGCAAAAGGAGAGGGAGAATAGGAGGGCAGTTGATGGGCCGGTGGCAGCGTGTAGGGTGGCAGGGAGGGGAGACGAAGGGGGGGGGGAACAAGGCGTGAGGGATGGTTTGCAGGGTTGGCCAGGTCTAAAAATGGGAAAAAATGATGAGAGAGAGGGAGAGGCAGGTGGTGGCAACGAGAGGTTGCAGGTGGTGGTCGGGCGTGGCGTCGAGGGGCGTGAGCTGCGTCGGGGCTGGAGGCAGAAGAAGAAGGAAGGGGAGAGGAGGGGCAGGCCGGGCATAGTGGGGAAGAAAGGAAAGTGGGTCGGCCGGTACAGGGTGAAGGGAAGGAAAGAAAAAAAACGGGGGAGCTGGGCTGCCTGCTGGAGAAGGAGAGGAGGGGAAGGAGTGGACCGGAGGCCTAGGCGCAGGGGAGAGGGAAGAGGTTGGCCTGGTGGCACAAAGCCAGGAAAAAGGAAAAAGAAAAAAAAGAAGAAAAAGGAGAAAGGGGAGAAAGAAAAGGAAAAAGGGAAAAAGGAAAAAGGGAAAAGGAAAAATAGGGAAACAAAATAATTTAATTTATAAAATAATAAAATGTAATATTTTTGATAAATTATTTAATTTAATAATTTAATTAAATATAATTTAATATATTGGCTTAAAAGGAAAATTTTAGTAAAATATTAGTTTGGAAAATTATTTAAATAAAAAGAGTATAATAGAATAACAAAGTATTTATTTTAATTTATCAAATATTCCTATCCAAATTTATATACTCAAAAATTCATAAAATAATTAAATTAAATAATTTTAAAAACTAATTTATCCTAAATAAAAGCTATTTATTAAATTCCAGGTTTTTTTAAAAAAATTTAAGGAGATTACACCTCTTCCTCAAAATCACAAACTAGTCTTTCTCTCTAATCCTTCTATCCCTAATCCTACTCCATACAGGAAACTTTTGGGCAAACTTAATTTTCTTATCAACACTCATCTCGATATAACTTTCTCTGTTCAGTTTCTTAGTTGGTTTAATAAAGCTCCTCAATAGGCACATTATGTCGTTGCTTTTCACATTTTGTAATATCTAAAAAATAATCCCAGTCAATGTGTTCCCTTTAATCATAGTCTGACCTTTAATCTTACTATTTATTTTGATTCAAATTGGCCTTCTTTCTTGCAAGTTAGTCATTGGGTAATTTGATTTTCTTTAGTGGTTCCCCTATTTCTTAGAAATCAAAAAGCAACATACTATATCTCTTTCATCTACAAAAGCTAAGCATCGGTTCATTCGGCTTGTTACCACTAAATTAGCATGGTTGTCTCGTCTTCTTTATGAACTATCTATTTCTTCTATCACTACCATTCCACTTAAATGTGACAATCATGATGCTATTCATATTGTGAACAATCTAGTTTTTCACTAGCACACCAAGCATATTAAGTTGGATTGTCACGATGTGCGAGATCAACTCCTATCTGACCTTGATATCTCCTACATTTCTTCTTCTTCCCAACTCGCTAACATTCTCACAAAACCTCTCCCTAGCTTTGTTTATCAATCTGTTATGTCCAAGCTAGACATGTATTCACCCTACTATAGCTTGAAGGGGGTGTTAGAGATGATGGTATATCCTACATATCCGGTAATGGTTAGTTGATGCTGAGTTAGAGCTGGTGGTAATTAGTAATTAGTTAGTATGATTACTGAATCAAATATTATAATCCTAATTATTAGGATTTAGTTAGATGTCGTTATGTCTCTATGTAGTATATATTCCTCCTTGCATCATCTACCGATTTTTCATCTTTCATAAGTTAATAAAATCTCTTAATTCTCTTCTCTCACTCTTCACATATCTTGATTAATTAACATATCTTTGTAAATATATTTGTCTTTTGAGTATGATACATCAAGTAAGTTATACAATCGAGGTAACCGATGAATTTCTAATGCCCTAAAATAATAGTTCACAATAGATAAATGTAAGGCATATCGGGCAAAACTTGTAAAATAGTCAATATTTGCTAATTATATCATGTACCAATACAGTTGACTGATGTAGTGGAATTAAGTAATTGATAACTATATGTAGAAGTCTAACATAGTGGAAGGTTTATAACACAATATAAATTATAGAATTAAGACACAATAACCATCATATATAATACATTTTTTGATAATAATTATGCTACCACCTTATACCATTGTTAGCATATCATGTCATCCACGATGCAATTGGTCGATATCAGAACATAATAGTTAGTAAACATTTTTATATTTACATTGCTCATTGACATGATATTTTATTTTGAAAAAAAACTTTGACATTTTCCCCTCTACAAGCAAATGCTTTTGCTACCCTAACAATAAGGTTTTGCCATCACTTTATTGCATCTTATTAGACATTTTTTTGGTGACAAGCATGTTAGCCATACAAGAAGAATGGTCTATTAACATTAGACAAACATCGTTCAAAAATTACATGTTATTCTATAAAATTTGACAACTAACCAACATCTTGAACCTTACATTTGTGTTGCAACATACTCATCCCACTCATAACACTTCCACTTATGTGTCCGTATTCATTTTATCATATAACCTCCAACAACTCATTTCAATAGCCTAGATCTTATATCAAGCCATGTATTTCTATTCCATGTTAATGAACCTGTATAGCATATATGACAACACACTTCATATAGATGACATTGATTGCCCCCTTCCATGCTTCCAACAATGAGTTATTCACGATCTTATGAGAGTACACTAAAGAATATAGAAAAATGCTTGGTGATTGGCACATCAATAATGAGTTGCTTTGATACCACATTTGTTACCTACTAGGAAGTGCAAATTGAGTATATAACATCCCAACTTTTACTAATAAAAACTTTCATTTTAAAGCTTTATTTGAGGAAGTTACAATGCTCAATATAGGGTGGTAATGCCACACTTAACATAAAAGAGAGGTCCACTACCCATTTCAAGGCTTTTTAAAACTAATATTTATTAATAACAAATGTGATTAAACACCAAAAGAAGAGATAAAAATAAATATTTTATAATCAAATTTGAATGTTTTAAAGTATATTAAATGAAAGAATTGACAAAAACAATCAAGCATAAAATCACAGCATGGGATGTATTCCTCTAGATAGCCTTAACTCTTAGCCCAACCCTCGTACCATTGTTGATTAACAAAATACCTGTGCATACTATTCTATAAAGTGTAGTATCTTACTGAGTCATATAATTTATTCTAAAGACACAACATGATGCATGTAATTCATGATAAATCACATGAGGCAATACATGAAATGACATTGATATTTAACATATGATAAAAAAAATGATAACATGGTGTGCTCATCGACATGGTACATAACATAATACGAGATATGCAATATCTTAGCATATGATAACATTACATCACTGTTAATCAAGAAGAAGTCATATTACTAGTATATTCATAGTGGTCATACAATTACAATTATTAATCACTTAGAGGCGAGGGATGAATCAATAAATCAGCACACTAATGGTAACCTATCATATTGGGAAACCCAAACAACCAACTAGTATACTCCCACATAAGTAAATTAGCATGCTAATGGTAATTGATAATGTTAGTGCATTCCGAAGCCAATATCCTCCGACTAATAGGTTACCTAATTATTAAGTATGCATACCCTCTATAGAGTCCAAAGAATATCTATAAATTACATGTGGGGCATCTTTGGTCCTTAGGGGTAATTATACAAAAACACAAATCACTAGAAAAGCACAGGGCATAATTCTAACTTGGAGGCCATCCTAATTGTTGAGATTCTAGTATCGACTTAAGCATCCTTTCACTTTAAATATTAAAGTCTTATTCATTGAACTCAATCTATTCACTTAATACATGATAATACTTAATAGTAGGACGACCTGACTAAACTAATTAGCCTTACTTTTTGATATAATAAACCTTCCCCAAGCAATGGCCATAAAAGGGGCCACACCAATATGCTCAAACCTATAAAACATCATATGCTCCCAGAAACAAAAGTTGAATCAACATATTAACCACACAAGGCAGCACCACTATGGTAAATCACTAGTAAAACAATTTTATCTTATAATATAAAAAGGGCTCATGTTGCACATAGAGATCATATTAAGCATGTCATAACTAACATGCTAAAACACATCGCCATGGAATAATAACAATAAAAACATGATGATTTTATATGTCACATAACATAAATAAACCATATTATTAGTATTATGTTATATGACCATATAATCCAATTGTTAAGATATTTGATTGACACAACTTAACCTCCATCGTAAAAATTGGTCATGGTTGTAACATAAGTCCTAACATGGGCATACCCTCTAAAATAGAGCACAAATCCCAATATAGGTGTTTGTAAGTAATCACACCGAACGCAAACATGGACATACCCTTCAAAATCGGAGCATTGATCCCAATATGGGTGTTTGTAAGCGATAACACCAAACGCAACAAGGCAATCCAAACCTAGATTTTATGTGATGACACCAAATGCAAGTGAGACAATCCAAGCCTACCAAATTGGGTGTTTACGCTATAAAACCAAACGCAAACATGAGCTAGACCTCCACCAAAATACAACCAATGAAGAAGGGTCCCAAAATGAGTGTTTCAGATATAACACCAAACTCAAGCATCATGGTCTCCCTCTATAAGTCGCCACCATGTAGATCATTAATACCATGGTAGTTTTACCTTAGTATTCTTAACACAACGCACCATCCACAATTTGGTAGAAAACGGATAATGTACCGAGATAAGTGTTTTTGAGGTAATACCAAACTCACCATGACAACATCCCTGTATAAGTTACCACCTTTTCGAGCATTGATGCTAGGTTATGTATACCCAATATTATCCCTACACCAACTTACTAATCACAACTTGGTAAAAATGGGTAAGGTAGCAAGAAATAGAAAAGTAAATACCATAAGGTAACTAGTCTAATAACTCCCAGTTAACCACTATAAGAGTTGGAGAAGAAGGCTCAAACAAAATCTTATTTTCATTATATAATTAATTGGCAATGTTACAATCCATACAAAAAATCTATAAACAATCTAATTGAGTATCTTTAGTGTTAAACACCAAACATAACCCTAGGCCACAATCCACATAAATAACTATTTATCTTTCTTAAATTCATTTATCATAGGTGAAGGCCACTATTAGTCGTTCATCTTAATCCAATCATTCAAGGTCGGGATCACAAGAAGGTCCACAAAATAAGGTAAATAAAGTATCACAAAATCCCTATGGCATCATTTCAAAGAAATAGCAAAGCAATGAATCACAAACGAGACCAATCAATCGATCTATAAAACTCGTCAACTGGTATGGGTATACCAGACCCAATAATAAATATTTACACACAACTAGTTGGCTGGTTGGCCCAACCATCTCATAAACTAGTCCAGATGTGGCCAACCTAGTAGTTTTGTTTGTGTCAAAAGCAACACAACCCTAGACACCAGGATAATCGACCAATGGGTTTAGCAACCCAATTGACTGATCTGGGTGGAACAACCCAACCCACGCATAACCAAGTTTCACATACTTAAATACCAACTCAACACATTTCAATATCCAACCATAGATAACAATAGGCAGTTATACAAAACATCAAGAATCATGCTTGGATACAATGATAGGCATAAATCATGCAGATATCACTAAACATCAAAAGTCATGCTTCAATTCATCACATGAATAATGTAATATATAAAGCATGCTTTCAATACCTGTTATGAGAACCCATCCTTTTCCCCAAGGATTGATAATGAAGAAAAATTCAATGATAAGAGGCAATCAGTCAATTGGAAGCATCCAACAATCAACTAGTTGATTGACCTAAAAACTAGTAAAAAAAATACTTTACATTAATTGATCGAAGTGCTGTTACAGTTGTTCAATCATTCAAATAAGATAGGGACTAAAATAATAAATACAATATACCCATTAACTTTCCATACGACCCCATCAATCGAACCATGAGTACCATCAATTGATTGGTTAGAATAGTCCACTAGTAACAAAATAGAGAATAGGCTAAAAAATTTCACCAGCTATCCCATTGATCGAGTGCCTAAATTAGCTAACTAAAACGACCACTCAATTAATCAATATGACCATCCAGTCAATGGTTACTTGAGATGATGAAAACATGAATAGATACATAAATAAATCAAAATAGCCACAACTTCTAGCATTATACTAAACTCAACAATGATATACAAAAGTCGTGATAAACATCAAAGAACATGGATTCACACTCATCATACTAAACATCACATCCACATATGCTCAATATCACAAAAATCATGTTATTTCATTAACTCCCATGCCAAGGCTAGCTAAATCTTGCTCACATACTCAAAATTTAAGGAAGTCAACAAGGTTATGCTGGGAATTAAATCATATATAGCAACAAACACCTTTCTAACAACCTCTTAAAGCCAAATTCTAAATCATAGACACAATTCATTCATATGATCCAAACTTACAAAAATACCATCACTCATGCTAAAACCAGCCATATTTCACAACTCATACTCATGACCACATATATATACAAATATGTAAATAACGTGTGCTTTACATAAAAAAAAATACCAAATCCAAGATAAAAACTAAAGCAAGCATGAATACCAAACCTTATCATAGGGTAGAGATTTGTCTTACCTCAAAATAAATCTTCTAGAAAAAGGAAAATACTTCTAACTTGATGGCCAAATACAAGACTCTTGATTTCCTAAGGAATTAAGAACCCAAAGTCAATAAAAAAGCATTTGTAAAATCAATTTAGAGGGAGGAAATAATAAGAATAAGAAGAAGAGTATATATTCGTGACCTCAACTAAAAAGATAAATTAGCTAGGAGTAGTAAAGAGCACAAATCTTCAACTTTCTTTAAATTTTAATCCTCCTTTACTTATAGAACATAAAGAGGAACTAAAGTAAAGATTAAGAAGAAGGAAAGAGGAGTGAAATTACACTAAAAATAAATGAACAAGAGGTAAGGGCTTTAGTCCTCTACTAGAACAAGAAAAGGGATAAAAGAGGAGAGAGGTTTTCCATACTTAGCAAAATATACCAAGGGAAAAAACATAAAAAGGAGAGCAAGTGTTTGACTGAAGGTAAGAATTATAAATTGAGGCTAAAAGTGTAAAACCCACAAAATTTACTAGTGAAAAATTATGAATTCTGGGAATATTACCGCCACACTTAGTACCAGATCGATTCACTCCTACCGTTCCAGTACCAAATGCTAAGGCTAAAAAAGAAAAATACAACTTACGAGAAACTCAAACATATTTAAATCAGAGTAGCGTAGTAAGCCATTTACAAGAATAAAATCCACTAGCGGTGGTTACAAAACAATAAATACATTGAGACCAAGAATTTAAAAGAGAAAGAGGACAACCCTAGGACTTTTTGGATAGTTCCTTACGTTCTTTTCCGAGAGCCCACTTGAATAGCACCTAAAAAGGACCTGTAAGGGACACTGCCCATTGAATAGGCAGGGGCCCCACGAATGGAATCATTTAGTACTATGGTACTGAGTAACCCTTTAAAACACATTTAACAACAGGCCTGCAATTTAACACATGATACAACGCTACATACATACATAATAAAGGTGCATACATAATATTCACTTTCATACATTCACATACTTAACAAGTCAATCAGATATTAATAGGTCATAATGAATAATCAATACTTCTGGGCCGTAAGTCATTATTCCATCATTATTTAAGCATCTCTTAGATTTTATATATCCATGTGAGTTTAGGAACCCCACCATTATAGCCGGTGGATCGGTCACATACAAGGCAGAACGCACCTGACCACTATTATACGCTGATGGATCGGTCACTTACAAGGCAGAAAGTACCTGACCACTATTATATACCCGTGGATCGGTCCAGCCCTGACTCTCATGGTATTCCACTATAATTACTTAGTATTTTCCCATGATTTATCGTAACTTAGGGTTTGGTTTATTGAGCTCAGGATCCTCCACTATTACAGCCGATGGATCGGTCACTTATAGGACATAATGCACCTAACCACTATTATATGCTGGTAGATCGGTCTCTAGGGCACCCCGGCACCTAGCCACTATTATGCTAGTAGATTGGTCTAGTCTCGGCTCAATAATCTTCCACTTTAAGTGATTAGTGTCTTATTCGTATCTTATTTGAAGGTATTTCACCCTAAACATGCATGTCACCGACCTCTACTGCTATCTTCCTGTGAGGGCCCATCCCATATCTTGAGACTTTTACGCCTCTTATCACACCCCGACATCCTTTCCTCCTTACATTTACTCATAACGAAAACCCAACTTCTAAGGGTGTGGGTTAAGGCCCATCACCTTATGACATTCAAATTCTCTCACTACCACTCTCTTGGGTTTTCCCTTGAAACCTTAATCGAACCTATGTGGCCCAACCTTTCTTTTATCGTCCCACACCTCATTTCATTTAGATTCAACCCAAACCCTATCACTCTACTCACCAATTATACATGTGACCGTGAAACCCTAGTTGGTTGCTCAACCCTAGCACCTTTCTTACATACAGATCATCCCATATAGACTCCATCCACCCCATGCGAACCCTATATATCTCTCATGCAAGAGTTACATCATTTGTTCATTTTGATCATAACCTCCTTTTATTTCCCCCCTCATGGATCATGAGATAATAAGGTTAATCTCATGTCCCCTTAGTCAACTCACTTCCCATTTGTTCCTTTTTATCCCTTCACCCTATATCATATTGTTAATCATCCTAGCATGCATGTCCTAGAGGGTCACATCATATAACATCGTACACACAACATATATAATTATCATCCACATGCCATAAGGAAGTCACATAAGCATATATCCACTCCAAGTTGGGCTACAAATGATTAATCATTAAGCATAAAGTATATAATATGGCATAACGTATGGCACACAAGGCACATAACCCACACATAGTTGTTCTTAGCCACATCCTTACTCAATTTAGGTTACCAAACTATCTCCCACACTTATTAGGTCACCAATCACCCTTCATAATTGTTACACTTATCATATTTTCCCTTTGGTTGATTAGATTACCGAATTACCCTTCTCCTTTGTTATAATTACTAAATTGCCCTTTAGTTGGATAAATTATCAAATTGCCCTTCTTTATTATCATAATTACCAAATTACCCTTCTCCATTATCATAATTACCAAATTTCCATTTTTCTTTATTAAATACCATTTCATCCTTCCTTTATATCAAATTACCATTTTACCCCTCTACTTTATTAAATTACCATTTTACCCCTTTACTTCCAAAATTACCATTCTACCATTTACTCACAAAGTTACCATTTTACCTTTTACCACCAAAATTATCATTTTACCCCTTTACTTCCAAAATTAACATAATACCATTTACTTATAAATTACCATTTTACCCCTTACTTACAAAATTACCCTTTTACCCTTGCCTCCAAGATTACCATTTTACCTTATGCAAAATCAAAGTAGAGGGAAGGTTGGATCAGTTGATGATGATTTGGAGATATCAATCATAAAATTAAGCAGAAGAAATAATGGTTGAATGTTGATTATAATCGAAGAAAAATAGGTTGAAATGCAGGTGGGTTTCGACTAGTTTGAATCAGACTTCAAATATTTGAATGTTGAGATCAATGGAGGAAGGATATTGCCCTAGGCTTTCCTTGCTCAAAGAGGACTAAAAAATGAGAGATAAACGCATGCTCTGCTGGATCGATTTTGTGTTCAAAATTCTATATATTCCATTCCTCTTTTCTGCATGTACAAGAGTATTTATAGGGAGGAAGTTCCAGCTGGTTCGAACAAGCTCACCCGGCCGGTTCTTACCCTTAATTCAAGCTCATTTAATTTTCTTGAAGTAAGCCCATATAATACTTAATCCTAATCATAATATCATTGGCTAAATGATACTAATGACTAACATTACAAAGCCATACAATTAACTATGATACATACATGAAATTATATCAAACCCTAACTTACATAAAATACACTTAGGGTTAGGGTTTACAACAAGTTAATACAACTAATGAGAATCATCACCATATCTTCTTGTTGTAAAGTATCATCCCATGTATACCATAGTCTTACATGCTTTGAATACTTGTATACCTTAAAGTGTATTAACATCTTCTTCTTACAAATATGTAACATACCTACAAGAACAACTTGAATTGTTTTCAATACCAAGCATATACAAATTATCAAGAACATTTAATATGATAGACTCCAACATTAAGAAAGCTAATTCTTCCTTACCTTGAGAATTAAGATGAATATGACAATCATTAGATGCTCCTGCATCATTACCCTTTACTTACAAAATTACTATTTTACCTTTTACCTCTAAAATTACTATTTTACCCCTTACTTACAAAATTATCATTTTATCCTTTTGCTTAAAAAATTACTATTTTACCCTTTATTACACCACCTTTATCAAATTATCACCATCGCTTAAAATATAAATATTAATACTCTATTCTCATCATCCAATTCCACCAACTATTGCATTTCAACATAATACTCATTAACAACTACACATATTAGGCCACACTCTTACCCAAGTCATATTACTAAAATGCCCTAGGACTCACAATAATATTAACCATGAATTAATGGTCACAACAACATAATATAGTATGGATAAGTACTTAATATATTCTTGAATAACAATTCTCCTTACTTAAGCATTTATTCCATACATGGCATATAAACTAGCATGCTTTCCTTTTTATAAATCAACACAAGAAACTACATATATTATAATAAATAACATATATCAAGCATAATGACATATTAAAAAGCCTAATGTGCTAACATACGTTTATCCACGCGTTTAAGTGGGGTTTAACGATTATCTTAATTCCAGCAAAAATCGAACCTTACCAGTACCCCGGTTAAAGATTCAAACTTTGATTATCAAAACCAATTCCTAAAAAAGTTATAAATATTTATTATATTAGAAATAAGAAAAACCAAAGGTATAAGACTTTGTAACACTTAATTAATGAAATACTTAACCTAAAATATTGTTATACCTGAAAATCATTAACAAAAATGGGCCAAGAAATGCAGCAACCCATATTGCTCATGCAGCATGAGCTACATGCAAAGAAATGAGGGAGAGGGTCGAAAATGGTGTGAAAGGGGAAAGGGGAGCCAATTTTAGGTTGGGGTTTTGGGGCTAGGAAAGAGGGCAGGTGGGGAAGGCTTTAGGGCAAAGGAAGGGTGCAGAGATGGAGAGGGGGTGTAGGTGGTGGTCGGGGATAGGTTGATGGTGACCAAGGGCGGCGGCAGCGGTAGAAACGAGGTTGTGAAGGTGGTTGTCGAGGTGGAGGGGGCTGAGAAGGAAGGAAAAGGGTAGAGGAAAGTGAAGGATTGCAGGTGGTTGTTTCGGCTAAAGGAGGTGTGGGGTAGTAGAGGAGGTTGGAGGAATTAGTTTGGTGGCTCAAATGGCGGCAGAGGCGGCGGAAGGAGGAGGTTTAGGGTGGCTGCCGAGAAGGAAGAAAAAGAAGAAAAAAAGGAGAGGGGAGGAAAAAGGAGCGGCAAGGTGGCTCGAGGGGTGGTGTGGTGGTGCCAGGGTGAGGTAGTGGGTAGTAGGGGTGGTGCAGGTGGCTGGTGCGGTGGTGGAAGCTGCGGAATGAGGTGGCGGTGCAAAATAGGGAGGGAGATGGAAGGAGAAGAAAGGGAGAGAAAAGGAGGGGATAGGGGGCTCGATAGGGTGGCAGTAGGGTGGTAGGAGTATAGGAGTGGGAAGGGAAAGGTAGAGCATGGGCGAGGAGAGAGAGAGAGGTGGTGGGGTCGAGATGGGACAGGAAAAATCGCAAGGGAGAGAGAGGGAGATAGGGAGAGTAGTAGGGAGGATGAGGGTTGTAGGTAGGGTGGCCGGACATGGCGGGGGTGGTCGGGTGCAACATTGAGGAAAGGAAGAAGAAGAAAGAAAGAAGGGGGAGGTTGAGTGTGTAGGCCAGGCGAAGGGGAAGAAGGGCGTGGGCTAGCCCAGTCGGGGGAGAAGGAAAGAAGAGAAAGAAAAGGAGGGGGGTATGGGCCGAATAACACGAGTGGGGGAGGTAAGGAAGGAAGGAAGGAAATGGGTCAGCGGCCCAGGGGCGAGGAAGGCAGGGCTAATGTATCTTGGGTAAAATATTTATTCTCTGAAGTTTTCACCCATCAACTAATATATGAAGTAGTCACCCAATAAATGCCAATCGACTGATTCATCAATTCAGTTGATCTATACCCTAAAACATTCACTTTACAAAATTTCCTAGTTTATTTGCAAAGTAATTTTAAACATATTTTGGAAGATTTTGGGATGGTGTATTACAGTTACATCAACCACAATCTTAATCTACAAAGTATCAAGGCACCACTAAACACCATGGTCATACAAAGCCTATCACCATGCTTAGAATATTCTCTAACACCTTACTTAAAATTTCAGTACTTAAACAAAGTCAACTTAAAAAAATTCAATGGTTAACTGTAAAATCAAACATCATATTTCAAAAGGTCACCAAAGTTCAATTATTTAACACTTAAAAATCTTTTATCCTTGAAAACAATAATCCTTTATTTAGGCCACAAAATACTTATGTTATTTAATTACTTTACTAAACTCAAGGAAATTATGAATTAATATTATTGAAATATGTATTGGTCAAAAACATATTATAAAACCTAGGTATATTAGGGTCATTGTATGCCATTTTTTATGTCAAAAATTATTATCACTAAATAAAATTTAGGTCTAACCACCTCAAAATAATCACATCAAATAAGGATTTTAATTCTACAAATTCTCAAATTGTTGTGAAATGTCTAAAATGCCCTTACATGCCAATTTACTCAATTTTAACAATTTTAATTTCATCACTTTTATAATTAAATAAAACTCATATCAAGTTCATAAATAATAAAAATAGTTAACTTGCAATAAATATCTACTTTTTGTTTTTTAGAATTTAAGAACATACCAAAATACCTTTTTTAAAATCATACACACATATTTTAGTTATCTAACATCATATTAGCCTAATCATGCTTTGTAGGATATTAACCACCATATGTGCATATCAAATTTTATAGTACCTCATTTAGCTCACCTAATATCCTTGTTCAATTAGCGTTGAAAGTTATTCTAAACTAATCCATACTTAATTTTCTTCATATTCATGCCTAATCATGATATTATGACCCTTAAAAAAAGTGTACATTTGTGGGTTGGCCAACAAGTGGACACAACCAATGTGTCAGTTCTAAGATTGACAGTTGATCAACCACCACGCAATTTATGCATTCTTGTTATTTTTAATTTGTTTGTGTTCCAAATAAATTCCTTTACCAAATACTATTATATATTTTGATTTCTAAGTTCATATATTCCTCTATTTTTTCTAAATTTTGGGATTTATTTGATAGTTTTCTCAATAAATACCTCATAAATTAACTTTCTACCTAAATAAGGGATCTAAAAAACTTATGTAGTCAATCATTAACCCTGAAATCCTCATGGTCTACACCTCTTACCTTGCTCAAACTTTGTGATTTATCTTCACAATCAACTAAAATATTGTCTAAAGCGCACTTACACTCTCTTACCAACACATATGTCACCTTACCTCTTTCCCTAACACTCCATCTTTGTTTCTCATCACTCAAAAGGCAATGAGTTGATCTTATCCTCTCCTCGCGTCAAATTTTTGATCCTATTGTATGTAGTGAGGAGTGTTAATTTTTTTGCTTACATTATACACACACTTGTCTCATTTCCTTTTCATTTTCAAAACTTTATAAGTGTGGAGCCTCCTCTCTTCTAGTTATTGTTGCTAAGGTACTTCACTCTCCTTCCTTCTTTGTTTTGCTTACTTCCTTCCTAATTTTCTTTTGTTTGACTCTTTAATATTTACCTTACGCATTTAAGATTTAAGATTTGGTAAAAGGTGGGTGGGATCTTGTTCATCCTTGACTACATTCTCCATTTTTAAGATCAAGGTTTTACTTCATTTTCCTTATTATCTTTCTCTTTCACATTCATATTTTGAGTTGATATGATATTTTTAAAGTCTTTTAATCTTGTTGTAAAGGTGATCAAGAGAATTTAGGCGATAATATATTTAAACCCTTTAGAAGTAGAAATTTATGTGCTAATGCTTTATCATTTATGTTCTAGGCATTCTAGTTTGACCATTTCAATGAAATCATGAGCATATGTTTTGTATGTCATGAGCATACAATCATGTTATTTTTCTATGTTGATCGTGTTAGTATAATTTAAAATGTTTTGATCATGTATATTTGTGACATATGAAAAATAACATGAGAGGGTTTCAAACCCCTTTATGGCTCATACTTTATGTTGTGTTTTATTTTCCTTATGCATACTAATATAAGTATTTTAGCATGTATAAGTATATATGTGAAATTTTTGAAAAGTAATATACATATGTGTATATGAGACTTTCACTCTATGGCCATTTTGGAAGATTTTGGTTAATCTAATTATATCCAAGCATGTTTTTAGATGTATATTAGGGTATATATGTTTGTGTATCAATTTGGTGTTAAAAGGTATGGAAATCAATTTGTGTGAATATTAAGATGCTTTCAGCCAAGGTCATTTCTATTTAGTGGGGACAAATTTGTGCTATTTTGAGTATTTCATTTTGTTCATTAGTTTTTTTATTTAAAGTTTGATGTGTAATATGTTAGTGTTTGGATGTGTTTAGAGCTTGTTATAGATTTTATCTTTCACCTTAATTATCAAAATTTTAGTAAAATAAGAGTTTTGTGATGAGAAAATAAGTTAGTGCAATAAGTGTATTCCATTGTTTATAATGAGTATGTAGACATTATGGTTTAAAGTGATTCTTAGCTAAATGTAAGTATAAATGACACTTTTGGTATATAGTAAGAGTGATAACATTTTAGAATATGATATCAATATGTTAATTTATAAGATAAATTTGTTTAGTATGGATTAACATCATCATCAGCTTAGGTTTAGCCTTTAAATTATTTAAAATGAGATTAGTAACCGTAGATGAATTCTTATCATTTTGTGTTGGAAGGTTTTTCTAGACTTGATTTTTGCTTTATGGTAACCTAAGTGATATATTGAAGTGTGTTATTAATTTTTTATAAGTAATGAAATTAGAATGGAGTTTGTAATGTAATTGAGATTATAAGTAGTGTTGCCTTGTCTATGTTTAATCAAACCATATAAGTAATTCTAATTATCTTAAATGGACAAAAGTGTTGGTATCAATTCATAATCATGGTAATGGTTGGGTTTTGTATGGCAGTAGAAATAGTGTTCATCCTTTGTGTTATGTGAATAATATTAGGTCTTTATGTCATGTGAATAGTGTTAGACCTTGATCACTTTTAGATCAATCGTGGGTTTTACATAACAACAGAAGTTAATGTAAGGAAATTGTTAATAGTGAATAAAATGGTTGTAAAAGTGATGATATGAAGGATGAATTGAATAAAATAATAGCACTTAAAGTGGAAGAAATGCTTGAGTTGAGACTTATTTGTATCACTTGGGATGACCTTTAATTTAGATTTAGTCTTTGTGCTATTCCAATATATATTTTTACTTTGTCCCAATTTCCTTTCTAGGGTCGGGGAGGCCTTATGTCCACAATATAAGCTTCTATGGACCTTATAGGTGGTAAGAATACTTCATGACTAGGTGACCTAAGGATTTGGCAGTTATGGTTTCCATTATTGTGCTAGCAAGATTAGTATTGTTTGTGTACTAGAATATCATTTCATAGGAATTCTTATTGCCATTTTAACAACAATGATTCTAGTGTCATTCAAATATTAGGATAGTTAAGTCTCCATCCTCAAGTTGGAAATAAACCAAATTTATGTGAAAACCCTTAATGGAATGTAATAATTAGATTTTTAAGCCGGCCTTAGTTATTCTAACTTGTTGTTCGTTTTGCTGTACTTGCTACTGTATTGGTTATATCACATGTATCTTATACCATGTTTATCATGTAATAGTGTATGTTTCTTCACATATCTTATGATTTCATATGTTATCATTATCATTATCTTATGCAACTTGTTATCGCATGTTTATTACGTCTTGATCCTTTGTGCGGCCTTATATGTGGTATGCCACCTCTTTTAGGGTAGATTATATTACTTCAAAGTAGAGCCCATGGAAGTGTGGTTACCTTGGCTTTTGGACAAGAGTTATAGCTACCTGGCCAGGGTTGACACATGTTGTGTCCCTAGAATTTCAAATATTCCTTTTAAACTCTTACTTCCACCATGCTACTCTTTGGTTCTTTCTTTTTGCCATATCCATACTTGGAAACAAGCCCCTTACTGTATGTTCTTATGTTATCATATAACTTCTCCCATTGTTTAATCTATTTCATGTTGTTTTATCTTTAAATTTCTTAATATTTTAGCCTTGCATTTTTTACAAGAATGATACGATGGGCAATTTTATACTAAATGTGGTAATAACACCCACTAGTTTATTATTATACTTTCGTAAAAATAATTTTTTTCAATGGTTGATTTTAGGATGTTACTACTTTATCATGATCTAACTTCATATAGCATTAGTATCATGAGTATATAACACAAACAAGCATGCAAATAAGGCCACAATGCTTGAAAATCTCTCAACTAAGTAGTTATTTTATAGCATATGACAATTTTGACAATTTACATTATTTTGGCCATAGCTTTTTATGTAATTAATGAAATCAAATTCTAAAAAATATGCAGTCAATTAGGCATCCTAAGTCTTCATATGAAACCTTATAATACCAAACTTCAAATTCGAAATATATAATACTTTCATGAGAACAAAGAGTAAAAATAGTGGCCTAAATCTAATATATATCATGGCATAGCTTGCATTTCTTTCACATTTAACCACCATGACTAATACCATGTTTCACTATATCAAATATAATTATATATACCAGAACACATATAATACTATGCAGAAGAAATTAAAATACAACATGGTATTGCACGTATTTTTGCATTATAACACAATATACATGTCATTTCACATAGATCATGTTTATATTAAAAAGCCTAAAATATGCATACTATACCTTCATGGAAGTAAACATAGAAACATAAAATTTAGCACATACAACAATACACATATATAATATCATGGAAGTAACTGCATCTAAAGGTGGGACTATATTGTTTGGCTTTCTAAATCTTTTGGCAAGAAAGAAAATAAGAACTTGTTCTTCAGTACTACCTTCAAAATTATCTTAAACACCATGTAACACCCCAAAATTCACTAATTTTTTTTAAAGCGGAAGTAATCGAATTAAAACCCGTGAATTCTGGAGATGTTACCACCACACTTAGTACCAAACCGGTTCTCTCCGACCGTTTCAGTACCAAGTGCTAAGGCTAAGAAAAGATTTACACTAAAATCAACCAACAACTCATAAAAGAACTCAAAATATCATACGTTAAAAATCAGAATACGCATAAACGTTTATGAATCATAATAAAATAGAAGTCAGAGTGCGAAATCAAAGAGGATAAATACTTAATACAAGGTAATAAATCAAAGAGGATAACTCCAATACAAAAGAAATAATAAAAGGAAATATAAGTGCATAAAGACTGAAATACGGCCACGACACTCTCGAACTTGAGCCAAACATGCTCAACACACAGCCCCAACTGATGTCTCACTCGCCTGCACAAGTCAGAAGGGCATGCTACTCGTGGGAATGAGCAGCACCCATGAAAAGGGTGATCAGTACGCTACGTACTGAGTAAGGTAACCGAGCACTAAGGCCAACACATAAGCACATAATCCATGCTGAATAAAAAACAGGGCATAATCACCAATACAATAACATAAAGACAATGAACGAACAGGTGAAAAACCCAAGATCCAATATAGTTTAGATTAATTGCTTTATTAATCCTTTATCGGAATATTTTCATACCATGCTCTTTATCGAGTCCATACGATTGCGGGAACCCCACTATTTTAGTCGGTGGATCGGTCGTGAGGGAAACATTCCATGCCACTATTTTAGCCGATGGATCAGTCGCGAGGGTAACATACCCTGCCACTATTATATGCCGGTGGATCGGTCTAGCCCCTTCTCGTACGGTTTTCCACTAGAAGTGATTAGTGTCTTCCCATATCTTTCAACATATAACATTTTGTTTTGTTGAGCTTGGGATCCCCCACTATTATAGCCGGTGGATCGGTCGCGAGGGTACATGCCCTGCCACTATTTTAGCCGGTGGATCGGTCGCGAGAGAAAACATTCCCTGCCACTATTATGCCGGTGGATCGGTCTGGGCCCATCTCAAAATCTTCCACTTTACGTGTTTAATGTATTAAGTATCTTATTCAAAGGCTTTCACCCCTGGACATGCATGAATCATAAATCATAAATTCCATATTCATCATCATACTTTATTCACCAATTACACATGTGCTACCACCAAACCCTAGACATGCATGGATCGCTCCCTTTACACTTATCCTCCAATTCTACTTCACATCTCACTCTAGGGTTTTATCCCGAAACCCTAATTTAGGCCTTAACATCCCCTCTTACTCCACCTCACATCACTCAAATCATTTTAACACTCCACACATCACAAATCATCGATTCCATTCTCATAATTACACCTTAATCACCAAAAACACATGCTACAACAAAAACCTTAAGCAGCCACATCAAACCCTAATCAACCACCACAAACCATAATTAACCACTCCAAATCTTATTTAACCATAACAACCATAATTAGCCATTCCAAACCTTAATTAACCACGACAATTCACAATTAGCCACTCCAAACCCTAGCTTCGTCTCCTACGTACCCAGATAATGTTCCACGTATTATTTTCCATCCAAAGTGTTTAACTACCCAAACAACGCTTACATTACCTTCCTTACATTCCAAATTAACCTTTCATACGTAAATTTTACTCCCATGCAGACCTTACATATCCCACGCGACCATTCGAAATTTTCATGCAAACCCTAAATTCCATGCAATCATTAACTCCCATGCAAACCCTAATACCACCATACAACCATTAACACCACCATACAAACCCTAATACCACAATGAATACCCTAATGCCACCATGCAACCCTTAATACCACTATACAAAGCCCAAGATTTCATCATACAAAACCCTAAATTCAATCCACATAACCCAAGGATTCATTCATACCAAACCCTAGATTCAAACCATATAAAACCCAAAGATTCATCCATACCAAACCAAGTATTCATCCTTAGCAAACCCTAAATTCAAACCATATACAACCCAAAAATTCATCCATACCAACCCCTAGATTTGAACCATATCAAACAAGAGATTCATCCATATAAAACCTTAAATTAGATCCTTTCACACAAAACCATAAATTAGATTCTCCAAATCAAAACCATAAATTAAATTCTTCCATACAAAACCATAGATTAAATTCTCTCACACGAAATCATACAAAACCATAAATTAAACTTCCCCATATAAGACCATAAATTATATTCTCCATACAAAACCTCAAAAATCATAAATCAGATTCTCCTACACGAAACCCTAAAATTCTCCATTTTATTCCTCTACTCATGAATCAATGGAATACTTAGGTCAACTCACATCCCTTAATCAACTTCTTTCTCCATCCTCCTTTTACCTTTTTTTCTCCCACACAAGCCACATCAACATCCTCACATGCATGTCTTACAGGGTCACAACACATATCATCACATACATGTAGTACACATGCCATATAACAATACAAAAGCATGCTTGAGCTCCATGCCATACCAAATATGCAATCATTACAATAATAACATAGGATGCATAACATACGAGGCACACAATGCACATTAGCACATAAAAGGCCTTAGTGAACCCTTACCTAAAATGTCACCGGTATTGGAGCACGCTCCTACGCCTCCTTAGGGCTTTGACCAAATAATAACACACTAATAAAATAACCTTAACAAAATTCTAACTTTGCTAAAGATATAAAAAATAATAGAGATATTATAAACCTTGATAATATAGGGTTAAAGATTTTACCCTAATGATAATAATGATACTAATATAAGAATATCAAAGATAATAAAACTAATATCAATGATAATATAAATAATAACAACAACAACAATAATAATAATAATGATAATAATAATGATAACAATAGTAATAACAATAATAACATTATTAACAACACTAATGTTAAAATATTTGTATTAATAATAATGGAATAAGAATAATAGAAATTTGAAATATAAAATAATGATAATTATTATACTTATAACATATTAATATTAATAATAGTAATAAAAGAAATAATAAAGGGAATAAAAATAAAATCGAATTAAAATACAATAAGGCTTCAGTCCTCAACATAAATAATAATAAAACAAATAATACTACTACTAATAATAATAAAACATATTAAGAATATAAATATTAAGAATAAAAGTAATGGTATTTATATGCAAATAATTGAAATAAATTAAATCAAGGCTTATAATAATATGGAAAATGGTTGAGAGGGTCTAGGGTTCAACCATAGGCTGGTGGGGATAGGCGGCACCGGAGGTGGTGCACGGCGGCGGCGGCGATGGCCGGAAAAAGAGAAGAAAAGAGGGAAAGATGGATGTTGGGAAAAAGATAGGGAGAATTGAGGTGAGATAAGAGGTGTTTATGGTTTCCCAGGAGGAGAGGGACAAAATGATGGTGGTGGTGCAACCAAAGGTGGCGGCGGACGGTGGTTTAAGGTTTCGGGGTAAAATTCTGGCGAAACGAGCAACCAACTTTGCACGGTTATGGAGGCCCGTACAAGAAAAATCGAAAGTTCTGGGGATCTTAGTTAGCTAGAAGAGATTGCAGGTGAGAATTTGAGATGTTGCTCCGGCGAAGAAGTTGGTTATCGGCGGCGAAAGGTGTGTCTGAAGTCAGGGTGGCGGCAACTCGGGCTTAGGGACTCGGGGAAGAAAAACTCTAAAAACTCCTATAACAAGGCTATTTATAGATGGTAGATGGGATAATAGGGTGTTGAAGCTCGAAAGGGAGGTATTAAGTGCAATAATTTGGGTGGTCGGTGGCAGTAATTGATCGGCCATCGTTTGGGTTGCTTCGAAATTTTGCGAGGCTGGGGAGAAGAAACGGGCGAGATTTAACGTCTAATAATTACGCCAATTTATTTCTAGAGTTAAGAGGAAGACAATGAGGCAAGAAACGGTCGGTATTAATCACCGTAGTCGGAGATGCCATTGACGGCGGCCAGCGTTGCAGCATCGTCGACGACGGGGAAAGGAGGAAGAAGGAAGAAGAAAGGGAGGTGGGCCGGTCGGCCAGGAAAGAAAAGAAAAAGAGGAGAACTGGGCGGTCGAGTGCGATGAGGGAGGTTAATTAAATGAAACGCGGCGTCGTGATGAAAACAGAAACAAAACGCAGCGCGGAAACGACGGGTGAAGGGCGACGATCACGAGGGTTAAGCTCATTAAATAAAACGACGAGTTTCAGTGAAATTAGGCATAAAACGCAGCGTGGCGGAGTCAGAGGAAGGGGACCGCGCGGGCGGGCCTAAGAGGAAGAAGAAAAGAAAAAGAAGAATTGGGTCGTGGCTGGCCCAGTAGGGGAAAAGAAGAGGAAAAAGAAAAAAAAAGAAAAAGAAGAAAAAGAAAGAAAAAGGAAAGGAAAAAGGAAGAAAGAAAAAGAAAAAAGGAAAAAAAAAGAAAGGAGAAAAATAATGGGTTGGATTAATTAAATTAATTAGGCTATTTAGGTTATTTAAAAATAATAATATTTAAATGATATAATATTTAATCCCTTTTTAGGCTAAAATAGGATTTTTAAAAGATTTTCCATAAATTCCATTTTAATTAGCAAAACATCCTTAATTTTCTTCCATTAAATTATTTATAAAATAAATATTAATTTGGAACTATTTTCTCCTTCTTATTTTAAATAAAATAATTTATTTAGTTAATTCCCAAATTAAAATCTTTAATTAGTTAAAATACCCAAATACCTCCTAATTAAAATACTTATAAATTTATTCTTGATTTGCCCTAATTAATTTCCTTTTATTTTAATAAAATAATTTATTTAATTACTTTTTATAATAAAACCTCATTTAAATATAATATTTAAAATTAGAAATTTTTGGGGCATTTCACATCACCACTAAAACAAGTACATAAATATATTTATAAAATATCATTAAAAATGGACCATAAATAAAAAAAATAGTAGGAAAATTAAATGAAAAGAAAGGAAACCCTTAACTTGACAAGGATAACTGAAGAAAATCAAATCCTTTCACTTACTTTTGTTTAAATCTTAACTATTTATCATTTTGGAAAAGTCAACAAGAGCTAAGAAAAAGAATTGTTGTTATGAACACTGAAGCAAGATAATGAGGAGGAAAAGAAGAATGCTATTTGATCAAGACAAGTGAAAAAAAATAGCAAGAATAACTTCAACAATTAGGAACTTTTTGAAAGAAAGTAAAGTGTTCATAAGTTATAAAAATACAATACCCCCATTTTTCATTATTGAAATTTTTTATTTTAAAAATATTTGTGAAAGAAGAAATACAAAAATACTTCTATAAAAAAATGGGGTACTACTACCGTATCTAACATAAGATAAATGTCATATCATCCATCCAATATTAGATACACGACTAAGTATCCAACCAACCAAACACAAGAAACAAAGCATGTGGAATAAATATCTTAAAGGACAAGAAGAATTAGGGTTTACAAACCAAGACCATATCATGTCCAAACCAACAAAAATATATAAAAAGAATGCTCACAAAGATAAGGGAAATCCAAAAAAAAAATAATTCTCTCAAGACCAACAAAAGGCAATCATCAAAATATGCATGCTTGTTTTCCAAGCTTGATGCATAAATAGGTTGGCTACCAGTCATCCTTATATACCTACTTAAGGTCCCCTACTCATGGGATTGAGTAGGCGACCGATCAAATAAGTATTGCCTTATTTAAAACTATTTATCAAAAGTAGTTATCCAAAATAATTACTTATTTTAGAAATTTTTTAGCCTAATTTTTTTTAAAAAATAAGTAATTATCTTAGATAATTACTTTTGATAAGTAGATCCAAACATATGATATATCAGTATATTACGTACTAGGTAAACTAGGTTAATGAATCATGAGAGTTTATGCTGCATGTTTGATCATAATAGGCATACAGATCATGGTACCACACATTAACAAGCTTATGCAATAAAATACTGATTTACATGCTTTACTAATATGGTATCCTTCGCATGGTACATTATACATGCATATGGAATTAGGTATCATCATGCTTAAAAAATAAACATGAAATTCATGAAAATATCATGCTTGCGCAAAATTTAGGAATCACGGATAACAACACGTGATTAAGTGAAGTGGCTTACCAGGAGTGTGAGCTACTAGGTAAACTCTAAGGTCCACTCCATTTAACCATTCATAAGATTCGGATCATGATATTATATAACCATTAATTTGTTTACTTATTTTTATTTGAGCAATGGGATGGATCAACCCCATGGTCTCTTAATACCCATGAAATTCAAACTAATAACTAAATGACATAAGTTTAGTCAAAGCTAAGAAAACCATCAATGAACATAAAGTCTAACCAAAGCTAAATAAACCACCTAGGTAACCAAACCCTTTAGTATCAATACCCCTTAATACATTATCAGTGTCTAGAGTAGAAAAGACTTTGGGGTCAACTAGGTTCCTGCCCGAAGACAAATATTAGAAACATAGCTAATTGATGACTTGATAGCCTAGTCCCATACAATGCTCCATGATCTTGCGCTTTAAGTGATTAATGTTTTATGTACCAATCCATATACCAAAAAAGGCCTATACAACATGCTAAGTCAATCATAACCACATAACTATTCCAAATTGTCCATCAAACCCATCAAATGTACTTAGTGGTGATATCATCAATATTTAGCCAATTTCATTCATCAATTAAGTTAATTAATTTATGCTAATAAGTGGCTTTTCATTATCAAATAAACATATCATGACATAATACCAAGTCTCAAACCCTTACAGGATAGAAAGGAAACAAATAAAGTATTCTGACTAAAACTGGTTGATCGGTTCTCTAGACTAGTTAATCGGTTCGGTGTTGTCAAACGCTAGTGTCTCTATCAACAAAAACCAATCAGTTCAGCCAAATCAGTTGATGGGTTCAAACCAAGACCAAACCAAATAATACCACAAATAAAATAGCTTATAGGTTAGCCCTATCGTTTAACTATTCTAGAGACAAGTTGATCAACTTAACCAAATCAATTGATTGGTTGGTACATAATAGCTTATGCATGCAATTTCATACTCAAATTTAGGCCTCAAAACCAACCATAGCACATCCATATCATTGAACACATGTAACACTTAGATTAAATATACAAGATCACTCAATCATGATGCATTCCTAATAAATCATTAAGATGCATGCACACATTCACATTTTTCCCACAATAACAAAACTCAAAGCATGGTTCACCTCATGCACTAATGCTAGCATGCAAGCATATGAAAAATCATATTCCACATCTACACCAACCCATATGCTTATCTACTCTACACCATAAGGAAAGAATGACTTACCTATTATAAGGTAGCAAAAATCACACTAAGTAAGGAAGACCTTTAGCTGAAAATGTCCAAACCTTGAGCACCTTAAAAACAAGGATAAAAGCTCAATAGAAATAGAACAAAAAAAGAGGTTAGGAACAAATATGAGGAAATATAACTTTTACCAAAAGAGAGCACTAAAGGAATAATTTGAAGCCTCAATCTTTTTCTAAATCTAACCCTATTTTGCTTAAGAGTAAAATAAGAAAAAGTTATAGGAAAGATTATAAGAGGTGCATAATATCAAAAGTAGAGAACTCAAAGAAGAAGGTTAGTGAAGGCATAACAGAGTGAAAAACAAAGACACTTGATGGTTAGGAGAAAAATGAGGAAAATAGAGGTTAAAGTTGCTAATATACCCACAATCTAATAGGAAATGAAGGAAGTAAGGTATAAAACACCGAAACCCTAATTCTCTGGCTCAAAATCGGACATCATTAGGTGAATTTTTCAATGAAATAGGGATTACTTATCCCATTACTCAAATGGTGATAGTTGAAATGTTTTAGGGAAATGTGTCTTAAAATTTTTGAAACATAAGAAGGGACAATGAAAAAAAAGGAGAGAGAAACAACAATCAAACATTGTCGAGATTTTCTAGAACAAAAATTAACCGTTTTGACCGTGCACATAAGAGAGGGAATTAAGGAAGAAGAAGATAATGGTAGTGAGGTCATTAATCACCTTTTGGCAATTATAGTCCTTGAAATCCATTTGAGGTAGGGGAAGAGCTTGGATTAACAATCACAAATCATCGAAGATGATTTAGAAATAATTCAGAGCTTGATTACCAAGTTTCAAGATTGCTTGAAGGATTTTTCATCTGATATTGAGTCTCAAAAATCACATAGGTCTGAGTAATTGGTCAATTAGTTTGGTGTACCCATCGACTGGTTCCACCAGTTGATTTGTTTCCTCGAATCAATTAATCAATTATCCTAAACCAATAATCAAGTTGAAAATAATGGACAAGTTGGTTGATTCATACTACCAGACTACCAGTCAACTAATGTGCTAGAAAACCAAGTTCTTCCTCTTTATCCAAACTTTTCCATTATAACACTCCCATTCTTCACTATCAAATAATTTCATTAAAACATTTGTAGAAATAGAAAATACCTAGGAAAAACAGAGTATTATCGTCATACTTGACACATGATAGATATACTCTGCCTACTCCATATCAAATACAAGGGTAAACCAACTAAAACACTTAGAACAACATAGTGCTTGAAATAATAATTTAATTAAAAAACTTCAAGAGTGTTCACATTGGAGGACTGTAGCAAGTTTCAACCAAATCATTACAAAATATTTGTATGTAGAAATACGGCTACAATTAATATAGGGTTAGGGTATGACACTCAACTTAAAATCTCAATCCACTATGAACCCCACCAAAATCTCCAGATGTCCTTGCTCTCAAGCCCTACCCCAAACGAGGTAGGTCCTTTATTAGCTATTCCCAAAGACTTGCACACAACCCTATGCTCATAGGAATGAGTAGGCGACCGAGTAAATGAGCACATCAGTACGCTACGTATTGAGTAAACTAAGTTTCTCCCTCAATGTAACATAAGTATACTAATTTATCATACATGAGTATAAAATGCAACATGTATCATGATAAGGACATGCATAAAGGTAGAAGGGCATGAGGACAAGCTATCATGTACAATTCCAAAAAGTAGAATACATCATGCTTAGTTTCACATCCTCCTCACATAAGCACTACATATGTAATAGCAAAGAGAATCTAATCAACATCTAGGGTTTATTTTCAATTACCTAATTCTTTAGGTTATACCATTTACTTGTCCATTTATGAAATAGATGAGTCATCCAACCAATATCCTATTCCATAACTAGTTAGTCATTTCGACCATTAGCCAAGTGTATAAACCAACTCTTTTTCATTTTGGTCAATCATACCATTGCTTCAATTTCTTAACCAATTATTAACCATTCACTTGGTCATCATTCATAAATTATCAACCAATATTTACCATCCATATTTTATTATCATTGAACGATGGACTGTGCACCACCCCATGGTCTCTCATACCATGGAAGCCTACCCAAACAAGGGATGTAAAGTCTAGGTTGAAGTCAATCACCAAGTGTACATAAGTCCAAGCCAAAGCCAACCACATAAGTAACTAGACCCTTTAGTATCTATACCCTCTAGTACATTATCAGTTTCTATAGTAGGTAAGGCACCAAGACCTCTTAGGATTCCACTCGAAGGCAAAGCTGAATGCACTAAAAATGCCCAAAGGTAGACTAACCTCCGATACCTAATTAAGGATCAGGTAATCTAGACTCATATTCAACTCAACTTTTTTTCACTTTACATGATTATTATATTATTTATAAGGATGGGTGATCATATAAGGCCCATACAAAGCAAGCAGGGCACCTTTCCATGTTAATCCATATCAATCCTTTTCTTCCCATTTTTCCAATTATGTGAGTTTTCATTTACCCTTGGCTATTAGTGTTCATATCCATCATATTATTTAATTTGATCCCATGACAAGTTTTATTACTCTTTTCTCAATATCATCACTTATCATAAGTGGAATACCCATTTAGCCTTTACGTTACTCATAGAGTGTACCACAAAATATAATCCATTTTAATCCTTTCAGTAGGCTAATAGTCCATGATAAAATTTGTATTTTAACCCATTAATAATCATGGAGTAGTCTCAAATGTAGCCTTAAAGCATAACCAAACTAAAAAAAATAAATCATGCAAACCAGTCGATTGGTTGCACCAACCAGTCAATTGATTTGGGTTGACCAATCAATTAGTTTACCTCAACCAAACCATACTTTCCACAAATTGATCTATCATTTTGGGAAAAATAATCTACTTTTCATAGACTTATAGATCAATACTGCCAAACTAGTTAATGGTTTTAAGTAGAGAGCTAAACCAAGGTCTCTGCAGGCTTATTAGTTGATGGGTTGGGTCAACCAGTTGACTATTCTATGAACTAGTCGATCGGTTTGCCCTAACACAACACCAAATCATAAATTTCATGTAGATTCTTACATATAAATCATCCTGAACCACATTAAAGCATGTATCAACATAATCTAGCATATTTTCAACTATATTAACATACATTTATCAACATGGAATCATCATATTTTATTTTTACCAATTTTCATGCTTTTTTACTCAAATCATGCCATCTAACCATCTAATTCACTTATACAGACTGTATTCATTCATGCCAACATGCAAAAATCAACTAAGGTAACACCTAACATGCATGAATACTTATTGAATATTTTAGAAGCAATAATAATTTACTTGATGCAGAAAAAATCCCCTTAAAATAAAAAATTCCAATTGTGGAAATTCTCAACTTTGAAAACCTTAAAATCAAAATATTAAAATTAGATATTGCACCAAAACTTATTAAATTTTCAAACTTAGAAACAGGGAGAAAGAAGAACTTACCACTTGAGGTAAAAATAAGGAAAAACCTCAATCGAACCACTCAACCTTTTTTTTCCAGAATCTAATTATTCATTGCTTAACAATTGAAATAAGAGAGATCTAGAGACAGGATTGGAAGAGTGTGGGCAATTAGATTGGCAAGGCTTGAAGTGTGGAAAGAAGGAAGGTGAATACAAGACTTAGAGAATTTGGTGGTTGAAGGAAATATGCATATAAGGGATGATTGGGGTTATTTATAGCTAACCAATCAAAGGAAAATACTAAGGGTTCAGGAATCAACTCAAAATCCTATAATTGACCGTTTGAATTGGAGTATAACAGATAGATTTTATCCAGGATTTGCTGACCTATTCTCTATAGCTCAAATGGTGTATTTGGAGAATGCAGGCCAATTAAACTAGAGTTAGCATATACGAATGGAGTAGTGGAAGGTCAACATAGAAGAAATCTTCTAGGTGCTCAGAATCACGCCTGAGATTGAAGCATTAATCTTAGAATCATATAGAGGAGAGAGGAGGAATAAGACAATACTGAGGTCATTTATCCCCCTTAATTTTCCCAATTGACCTCCAAATCAATTTGCCTCAATGTTAGAGAATCTCTTAGGGACAAATTTGCATGGGTTGGTAAGGTTCCATTTCGGCGTAAGAGATTTTTTAGAAAATCAAGCTTGAAAAATATGATTAACTCGACAAACCAGCTAATGAGTTTGGGTCTACTAGTCGGCTATTCTACCACCAGTTGACCAATCCTAACCAGTCGACGATTTAGTTGAGAAAACCAAATTTGCTGAAACGACAAACCAGTCGATCGATTCATGGAACTAGTTTGATCGGCTTGCCTGTAAAACTCAATAAACTCTATTTTCAACATAATTTTAAATCAAACTTTGTCCTAAACCACATCATAACATTAAATCAAAATCAAATGCCCAAATTTTAGTAAAATTCCCATTCGGTCATTTACAAAAATATGGGTTATTACATCCACAATCCATTACACATCAAATCCAAAAAAAATTCTAAAACAAGATCAAGAATTATCAAATTGTCATCAAGCACATGAATTTGCATGCATATTAGGCCTAAATTTATGGGGTATTACAAAAAATAACAAAGCAATATGGGGGTGGGATTGATGAGATAATTCAGTGGATATAAAAAGGGAAAAGATATCCTTCTTTGACTTGAATAATAGGCTTAGATGTAAGGTGTAGTATATAAGTCTATGATAAAGTGATTAAAGGCTTTTTACTAAAATAATAGACAAAAAGTAAAGAGGAGGGGTTGTAGAGGTCTAGGAAGGCTAGATGGTTTGTTTATGTGACAATCATAATAGAGGAGAGATGAAGATATAAATTATAACAAATATTTAAAGTAGGTAGTGTACTATACTTTAAAATTGATTTTAAGCCTAAAAATTACTTAAAAATGAAATAAAATACCAAACATCACAGGATATGATAGAATAAGGATATAGGGTAGCTTTTGTGCTTCAATAGTATTTTCCTTATATTTAAATTATTCTTAATAAAAGAAATAACGTTAAATAGGCTTTTGATAGAAAAAATCCAAATGGATTATGAAAATTACATACATTGTTTGGAAACCCTTAAAATACTATACTAAACTCAATTCTAAATTTTCATGAATTAATAGTGATATTTGATACAAAAAAATAGTGTTAAAGGTGAAATTAAGCTCTTAAGGAATTCCAAGAAAGATTTATCAAAAATATTAGAAAAATAATTAAACTCTTTTGTCTATCATGTTAGCTAATATATACCTCAGCTATTTTTTAAATGTTTTTTTTCATAAACATTTATGTGTTTTTATGCTAAATTGCAAATATAATTTCTTTATATTTAATTCAAAAGAAATAGTAAAAATAATTATAAATTAGCTAAAATTTTCAAATCTATATTTTATAAAAATTTGGGACCCAAAAATTTAATCATAAAAAGATTTGAAAATAATTTATAAGGATTTAAGATTTTGACATGTAAACCTTAACAACGTAATATTTCTTTTTTTTAGTAAACAAGGTGCATCTAAGAGTAAATAGAAAAACTAAATGCTAAAACCACTCTAAATTACTTTAAAAACCATAATAAAAATATATATAAATATTTGGAATCAAACTTTGTGTATTGTATAAATTTATCAAAAAATTGGTTGGTTGAAAGTGGTTTAAATAGCCTTTGAAATATTTTATTAAAAGATAAGTGCTATGGTTATTTTGAATATAAAAATGCTATATTTCAAATACAATATGTTTTGAAAAATCCTAAGTAGAATTTTACACAAAATATAAGCTTTATTTTAAATAATTTAACATAGTTGAAATTTATTTTTGAAAGGAAATCAAGAATTTGTTGCAAAAACTTTTAAATTTAAAATATAAGCTAAAACTTAAAAGAAGTAATTCGTATAATCAAACACATAATCGTACATAGAATATAACTTAAAATAGTATTATATTCATTAATAAAATATAACATCAAAATAAAATCATTCATAAGACAAAGTCATAATGAAATGAATATGTAACATTAAATCATAACAGATAATTATAAAATCAGATAATAAATTGTAAACTAGATGTTATGAATTTGAATTAGGCACTGACCGTTAAAAGGAAGTATAATTTAAATTTAAAATTAAAGTCATAGTCGAAAATAAATTAATAAGAGAGTGTGGCAATGAAAAATGTTTACTTATAACCTCAATATAAAGTTGAAATTAGTGATAAATATGTAAAAATAAATAAAAATCATAGTCATCAATATACAAGTTGAACCAAAATTGTTCTAAAGATGAAAAAGTGATGGAATTCACGAGCATGGAATGAAAAAATTAATATTTTTATGAAAATATTCATTTCACTTAAAAATTAATGAAATGTCATTTAATTTGTGCTTTGAATCCCAAATGCCATTTTTCAAACATTTAGAAGTTCTTAAAATAATTTAAAAGCTTTGATGAAAGTATGGCTGAAAAAATCATAAATCTAATAACTAGAAAACTAAATAAAATACTTTATAGAATCACAATTTTAAATTAAGTTAATCTTGAATGAAGTAAAAATTAACTTTTGTAAATAAAAACTAATAGTTTATATACATTAGGTTTTAAAAAAAGTCAGATATTAAAGAATACTCCTAGTATAACTGACATCCCATGTGTTTTTCACTCAAGAATCATGTTGAATATTTGCAACAACAACAACTCACAATAATAAAAAAGTATAGATATATAGAAAAGACACCAAACAATATTTTTGACATAATGTCACAATGAAGGAAACATCTATATTCATATAGCTCACATGAAAGATGCCCAAAAAATATACTAACCATGACAATTCATTAAGCTGACTCAATTTACCTTAATATGAGAATTATTTAACAAACGAGTTTTTCTCAAATTGGAATGGACTTACTTATTTGTTCATGAGGTGGCTTGAAATTCGAATGGACCAATTAATGTATTTATTCACACCTTTTAGTTTCAATTAATTATAGTGTTATATATAAGTACATCAAGCAAAATAAAGTTAGGTGAGTTGTCTTATTATAATCTTAAATTAATTTCTACCAAAAAACGTTCTTAATTTTTTTTATCTTAATACTTCAAAACAATTTGCATTGTGATGCTAATGAAACATACTATATGATATTTCTCATTCACAAAATAACTATCATAACCATTTTTAATTTTTTACTAGGAATTTTTCAGTGTTATTCAAGAAGAGAGAGATAGAGAGAAAAAAAATTATCAAAATTTGGCCAACTTTTGAGCTTTGATTATAAAGTATTTGGTAGAATAAAAAGTAGTTTTTAAACTAACTTTTAGCTTATTAAACTAATTTATTTTTGAAATATTTGGTTTGACAAGTACTTTTCTACCAGCTTTTAATTTAATTTTTGAAAACTACTTCAAATAACTTATAACTTATAATCATTCAGCTAGTTTTTAAGCTAATGTTGTCAAATATGTTTTAAATTGTTATTTGTTTTATTTATTTACTTTTTACACTTCCTCCTCACCCCTCATTTAGTTGACACAACTTGAGTTGTATTACATTTATATGCTCAAACATACGTTGTATATAGTGCGCAACACAAAAGGTGTTACTTAAAGATTATATGTAGTTCAAAAATAATTAAAACCATATCTAATTCACATTAATCTATGTTCAAACTATAGAAAAACTCACATCCAAAATTTACTCAACTCAAGACAACGAATATGGTTCAATCATATTAATATAAGATAGACCAAAGGAGCTAACATAACTTAAAACTAAGTACATGTCTGAATGTTCAAAATATAAGCTAGTTTCCAACTTATTCGACAATAAAATTTACTGCTGAAAAATTTCGTTTAATAAAAAGGTTTAACAGAAGCGAAGTATCAAAATAGTAAATTCTAGGGATATTACTGCCACACTTAATACCGGACCAGTTCACTCCTATCGTTATAGAACCAAGTCTAAGGCTAAAGAGAATTATCATCAAACATGATTCAATACTTAAAACGAGTATTCATAAAAGAACTAGAAAGTTCATAACATGAAAATCAGAGTACGTGTAAAAATTTTACAATCCAAAGGAGTACATAATTAAAGTTCCCAGAGAAGTACAATATAATAAAACAGGGCTAAAATAAGAAGATATAGAGTAAAATGAATGAAAGATAGAATCTAGCCAGATCACTCTCGATCCCCAGGCCAAGTCCAGGTTCAACTTTTAGTCCCGCCCGATGCCTTGTAAGTGTTATAAGCATCGAATATAGCATATCCTACCTGCACAAACTCAAGTGAACCATCTGCTCGTGGGAATGAGTAGCATCCATGAAACGGGTGGTCAGTATGCTTCGTACTGAGTAAGGTAACCATATAGGTAAGACTAGCAAGAAGCACACAAGTAAGGCCATCCAAGAAGATAAACATGTAAGGCGTACAAGGCAATAATTCAGATTTACAAGATTAGGTGGGACTTATACTAATAATTTATCTTACATCTCTTTTATAATAATTCCATGAGAGTACGGGAACCCCACTATTATAGCCAGTGGATCAGAAACACTCCCCAAGATATAACACACATAATCGCTATTATAGCTGGCGAACTGAAATCACTCAGCAGGGCAACACGCACCTGACCACTATTATTGTCGATGGACCGGAAAAATAAAATTATATATATATATATAACACCTCATTAGCCTAATCTCACATGGTGTTCCGCTGTAAATAATTAGTATATTTTCATGCCTTATACTTTTGGTCCACACATTTCTCAGATTAATTCTGCATGAGTACGGGAACCCCACTATTATAGCCGGTGGACCGAAAACACTCCATAGGGTAGAACGTACCTGACCACTATTATTGCTGGTGGATCGAAAAATGTATATCCTCACTGGCCCTGACTCATGAGGTGTTTCACTGTAAATAAATAGTATCTTCCCAAGACTTATTACCATACAAGGTTTGGTTTATCAAGCCCGGAATCTCCTACCATTATAGCCGGTGGACCGAAAATACTCAGCAGGGCAAAACGCTCCTGACTACTATTATAACTGGTGGACCGAAAAATCACTCAATAGGGCAAAATGCACCTGGCCACTATTATAGCCGGTGGGCCGGAAGATATATATAACCTCACTAGGCCCTGACTCGATGATCTTTCACTTTAAGTGCTTAGTGTTTTATTGTATCTTATTCCACACACAACCCCAACTAGACATGCATGACCTAACTCAACTTCCTGACAGTCCTGTCCCATATTTTGGGACTTTTACTTCTTTTAGTACATCCAAATATCATTTTCTACTATTTCTTCATTACCATGAATACTCAACTCCGGAGCCCACTTTCCATATCTCTGAAACAACTTAATATCAATCTCTAGGGTTTTCTTCTGGAAAAACCCTAATTTGGCCTATATGGCCCAACCTGCCTTTATCCCATACAACTCATACTCCTCCAATTTATCGCCTCGCTTGATTCATCCTTAAGCGCCACATCTTACTTTCCATATAATACATGTGGCCACAAAACCCTAGTTGGCCATTCCGAAACTCTCGCACCTCTCTTTCCCAATACGATGTTATTCATTCATCACTCTTACTTACCATCACCTCTTCCACATGACACATATCCAACACAACCCATAATCCCGAGACTTCCTTCCATCTTTTCCCACTAACCATGAACCTAAAACTCTTCTTTATTACCAACCCACGCTTGACATTACACCCTCATTATCCAACTCCCATACATGATCACCAAAACCCTAGTTAGCTCCCCGAAAACCCTAGTACTTCTCCTTTCCTTTATGCCACTCACTCGACACCTAAATACATTCTTCTCACTTGACTCACTTTTCCTCCATGTGACACCCATTCCATCTTTTATCCTCATTCTAACAATTTCCATTACCTTTTCCTCCCTTACACATTTCTCTCACCTAGGGTTTCCTCCCAAAACCTTAGTCAAATCCCTTGTGTATCCTTATATCAACCCACGTACTATTTTTCACATATGGACTCCAATTATCTTAACAATTCTTCCCTTTCCTTACTCGATCCTTAAATCAACTTTTTCCACGTAAAAATCATTCCCATGCAAAGGCTAACCATCCCATACAAACCCTAGACTTCCCATGCATGTTTGATCCATTCCCGTAATTCCATTCCTATTATTCCTCTTATCATCCACCCACAGGTCATAAGATAATTAGGCAATCATTACCATTTTCTAATCAACTCACTTTCCTCATTCTTTTCCACTTCTCTCGCAACCACATCATCCTACTTAGGACCTCCTATCATGCATGTCATAAGGGGCAATATTACATAATCACAATTCAAGTACAAGTAATAACATCACATTACACATATCATAAACACATGCAACTTACCTTAGCTCCATGCTTAGCAAGCTGCACCACAAGAACATGATAATATAAAATATAAAGCATACACATCAAACCAACACACATAGCACACTCTTACATATAAAAAACCTTAACCATATCCTTACCTAATATGACACCAGGCTTGGAGCACGCTCCTATGCCTCCTTAGGGTTTTGACTTGATTTACCTATAAGAGGGAAATACTGTGGGTTAATCTCCCTCTTACCAAAATTATCATTATTCCTACCCTACCCTTGTCATAATCTACTATTATGGCTAATAATGATAATAGTAGTTTTATAAGTAAAAGTAGGGTTATTATTCTCAAAATAATTAATCATGCTATTACTAACCAAAATAAGTCTTAGTAGTTACTACGGCTTATGTTAAAGTAATCATAGTGATATTAATATTATTAAAGGTAATAGTTGTAATAATAATAATAAAAGTAGCAGTAGTAGCAGCAGCAGCAGCAACAACAACAACAATAGTAGTAGTGATAATACTAATAGCAACCCAAACCCTAGTAATAATAATAATAGTGATATTAGTAACATAAAAGTAGTGATCATAATGATAATAATAATAATAATAATAATAATGATAATAATAATAATAATAATAATAATAATAATAATGTTAGTAGTGATAGTAAGGTTAGGTAATATATGAAATGTTAACAATAATGACAAGGTAATAATAATAATAATAATAGTTCTAATATTAAGAATAATACTAGTAAAGGTCCTAATAATCATGATAGTAGTATCCTGGGTGATAATATGGTCAAGTGTAGTAGTAGTAATAATAATAATAATAACAATAACAATAATGATAATAATAATAACAATAATAATAATAATGTTAAGAATAATAATAATAATAATAATAATCAAAATGGTAATAGTAATATATGGGTTCAAATATTTACCCTAATAATAAAGGTAATAATAATAGGCCAAAGTTAGCATTAATAATAATAGTAAAAATAATAATGAGGATAGTAGTAGTAGTAGTAGTAGTAGTAGTAGTAATACCAAAGTTGTAGACTATTAATAATAATAATATTGGTTAGGAAAATTCCAAAGTAAGGCTAAGTAGTAGTAGTAGTAGTAGTAGTAGTAGTAGTAGTAGTAGTAGTAGTAATAATAATAATAATAATAATAATAATGGTAATCATAATAATACTAAAGTTGTAGACCTTTAGTAATAATAACATTAGTTAGAAATATTTCTGAAGTTAGGTTAAATAATAATAATGATAACATAATAGTAGTAGTAGTAGTAGTAGTAGTAAGGAAGGTACCATTAGTACTATTAAAAATAGCTAATACTTGTATAAAATAGGTTTAGGGGTTGGGAAGGTTAGAGTACCACTTAAGGATGGCAGCGACACCGGCAGCAGCGGTGGTGGAGGGAGAAGAGAGGTGGAGAGATGGTGGTATAGGCTAGAGAAGAGGGGATGGGGTGATTGAGGTGGTTGAGGGTGCCTCAGATGGAGAGGGTTGGAATGAAGGTGGTGGTGCAGCCAAAAATGGTGGCGCATGGCGGCGGGTATGGTGGCCAAGGGTGGTGGAGGGAGGAGAAGGGAGAAGGAGAGGGTGGCAGGGAAAGAGGGAGGTGTGGGGAGGTAGAGGAAGATCCCTTGGTTGTTTTGGATATTAGAGAGGGTGGTTGGTGTGGCAGAATCGGTGGCGGGTGGTGGTGCGAAGGGGGTTGATGAGAGGTTAATTGGGAGGGGAACTTTGCACGGTCGGGGTGGCTCGTGCAAGGAAAATTGAGGGAGGAGGAAGGTATAGTTGGGTAGAGGGTGATGCAAGGGGTAGTTTTGTGGGTGGCCCGAGCGACAATGATGGGCGGCGGTGATGGGGCAGTCGTCTGATTGGGCGACGACGAAAATGAGGAATTTCTGGGCTGCAAAAATGAAGGCTCGATTATGGCTGCCTATGAGGGTATTTATAGGCCAAATTGAGGGAAAAATGACGAAGGAGGAAGATGACAAGAGGGGGCAGGTAAGGCTAGACCACCGCCCAGCGGTGGCAGGTAGTGCAATCCCTGCCATGACATGGTACGTTTGGTCAGGGGGAAGAAGAAAGGAAAGGGCAAGTGTGTGAGGAGGAGGGAGGACAGTTTGGTTGGGTCGAAATTGGAAAGAAAATGACGGGGGAGAGAGGGAGAGGATGGGCTGGTCGGCAGTGGTTAGTTGCCGACGAAAAATAGCTGTAGGTTGGGGGCAGGTCGCAGGGCTGGGGATGAAGGAAGGGGAAAGGGTGGAACGACAGTCTGGTGAGAAAAGAAAGAAAAGAAAACAAAGAAGGGGTGAACCAGTTGGGCGACGGGCGAAGGGAAGGGGTAGTGCGGGCCTGGGCTACATCGAAGGAAAAGAAAAAGGAAGGGAAAACTGGGCCACGAGGGGCTGGCCCAGCTCGGGAAGAAGGAAAAAAAGAAAGGAGAAGGAGAGAAAAGAAAGAAAAAGGAAAAGAAAGAAGAAAAAGGAAAAAGGGAAGAAAGAGAAAATAGATGGGTTAGGGTATTTTGGGCATTTGATATTTTTGAATTATTATTTAAAATAATAATATTTAGAAAATAATAATTAAATCTCTTTTTAGATTAATTTGGGCTATTTTGAACAAATTTCCTTAACTTCCATTTTAATTAGCAAAACACACTAATTTTTTTCTAATTGAATTCTTTATTACTTTCCTCTTGATTTACCTTAATTAATTCCCTTTTATTTTAACAAAATAATATATTTAATTAATTTTTCTAATAAATCCTTATTTGACTATAATTTTTAAAATTAGGATTTTAGAGTATTTTAAATATACTAAAAATTCAAGGGATTATAAATGCTTGTAGCATTGCTAGATGTAAATTATTTTATTTAGATTTTTTTTGATAAGTTTGTTTACGTAGCATTTGAAAAAAAAAAACTTATGATAACTTTTTATCTTTTAATTTTCAGCATTCGTCAACCTTTTTTTAACTCTATGCTATTTTTTTTAATATTTCAACTAATCATTATAAATATAATCAAAATATTAAAATTTTAAAAGCTGCATCAATAAGTTTTATAAATAAAAAATTAAGCTCAAATAATGGTAATTCAAATATTGTTGCGAGTGATTTTAACAAAGTTGAAATTGAACTAAAATATAGCTAAAAAATACTTGCAATAACTTGCTTCATTCCTTGGTGCATTTTTTTTTCACTTGCTCCAAAATTTTAATTGTTCGTATAGATTGGGGTAAATTAAAATTAATAATTTATTCGGATTATTTAATTTTCATTATTCCTAAAATTAGGAGTAATGAGGATTAATGATAAAATTTAAATGCTATAACTTTTATTTGTTCTAAATCAACTAAATTCAAATAAAACTGAAATAACTTTCACTAAAATTAAATTAATATTACTAAATAATATTTTAAAATATTTAAAATATATTTTTGAGTCGATTCAAGCAAATCATGGAGTTCAATGAAGGGGCAAAGAACTGGCCTCATTTTTTGACATGGCACTATACGAGAAGAGAACCACGACTCGAGGGCACACGTATTTGTTAGTTGTTACACTTACCAGCGTCTTTTCCCTCTCTGTAGTTAGCATTCAAATACTTTTTCCGAACTCCGAGCCTCGGCGAAACCCTAGCGGTCCAAATACCCGGCCAGCCAGTGCCGGCGCAAATGTCGTCGTCAGCTCTTCCTTCAGAGTCCGACTATCCTCTTTCCCTAGTCCCAACCTCCCCTGAACTGCTTCAACCTGCCGTGTACCCACTCCACCACTCTCTTCCCACTCCTGTTTCACGTCGTCTTTCTATCAGTTGGTCCCGAGGCAATAGTCTCCGCGTCTCCTTCTTTCGGCAAAATCATTTTTCAGAGGACGAAGGACAAACGAATGGCTTCTCTGACGAAGATGAAGTTGGGGGCAGAGTGTTGGAGGTGAAGCTCGGTAGTGGTGGTAACGGTGAAATCGATGAAGCTCAGTGGAGGAGGATCGCGTATGGTTCAGTATCGCCTTTTGCGCTACTTCAAAGTCGGAAAAATTCTGTGTCGGCATTGTCAAAAATGACGATTCCTCAGCTATCTAACGTCGAATGGTATTCAGTTTCGCATCCTCTTAGGAGTTTATTTCATTTGATTCTATTAGCAATTTATTTGTTTGTGAATATTCTGTCATTTGGAGTAGGAAAACTGACTTCTTGCCCTCCTCTTGCTTTCATAAAGAAATCTGATATCGTTCACGGTTTCATATTCTACACTATCCATAGTTCTTAGTAGAGGCTGTGATGCTTAAGAGTTAGAGACACTGATTTATGATTCCAAGAAATAACTGATCTTGTATTTTCCCGCTACGTTGCATTTGGCTCCCTTATTAATGTTTGGATCCTTTTCAGCTTGCTATTGGTTCAGTTAAAGAGGTTTATAAGTAGCGTGCCTCATATGACATCTCTCGTTTGAGCTGGGTGAGAGCTAGTTGCTGGAGATTGTTATCTTTCCCAGTGAGCTTAAGTTTATTTTATTTTATTTTATTTTTTAATCAAAGTTTTCAATGATCGCTAGCTAAATCCTTAAATGCGAGCAATCAAAGGTTATATACCTGGGAGTCCATTATAATCGTGAGAGAATAGAGATTTGAGCTGGTTAGACTAAAATAATTCCACTGCCTACTGTCTGCTTGAATCATTTTGATTGCTAGAGGGACGAGTTCAGATGAATACATGACTAACTTAGAGGGAAAATGGATTGACGGAAAATACTGATTGCCCTCTCTTAGAAGTTCCTGCCATATATCGGATCTATGCTCAGGGTCACTCTGTGAGGATTTAGTTGAATATACTGAAAACATGGGATTGGTAGGTTCTCCTTATGGAGCAATTGGTTCTTTTTCTTCAGATGACCAAACAATAACACCTGCTTATTGCCTTTGAACTTTGTTGGCTGATTTTCATCCTTTATAATAGTTAGGTGTTAGTGGAGGCGTGCAGTAAGTGCACTAAGGCATTGAGGCCTGCACCTTACTAAAAATTAGCTTCATTTATGTTTTAATTTCATGAAAATAAATCTACAATCAATTGGGAAGGAAGGGAGGAAAGGATGAGGAAAAAATGTTATAGGAAGACTAATAAACGTAATTTTGAATGGGCAAGGAAAGAAATGAATTTAGTGTAGCTTTGATGAGTTATTTTTGGGCTTTATTTTCATAAACGCTACAACTAAATCTCATGTTGGGAAGGAAAGGGAGAGGAAAAAGGGTCGTGGACCAATAGATATGATTTTGAAGAGAAAAGATTATATATTAGGAAGAAAAAAAGTAATATTAGGTTGGTAATATTGATGCCTTACTTTGCCTAGGCACGTGCTTTTGCCTTGTGCCTACGCTTAGGACTCCTATTGCCTAGGTGTGCCTTATGCTTTTCTAAACACTGATGGAAGACAGTCCTGATTTTGGTGAAAGATCCCAAGGGTCTGCATCTTGAGCAGAGCTCTAATTGCCTATTGCCTTTGAACTTTGTTGGTGGATTCTCTCCCTTGTATATTGGCCAAGTGCTTAGTGGATGTTGATTTGGCGAAAGATCCCATGGGCATGCATCTTTAGCATAGATTTAAAATTTTTCTAGTTACTCAATTATTTCTCCCTTTTTTTGTTACGGATTTCATGCTGAAGAGTTTACTGCATCGTTCTTGCTGTAATATTTAAGAATTTATTTCATCCTCAACCTGATCAAGAGTACTTTCTTAGGCTCTCTTGAAAGCATTGTGTTATCAACAGGTGGGAGTATCTTATGGAGTATAGTGAGGAGATAAATTCTCTCCTTGGTAATACTAAGTTGTCTCTTGGTTCGATGATCGATGATCCAAAAACAATTCTAAAGGTCTGTTTAAATCTTGGAATTTCTCTACCTTTTTAAAATTTTATATAATAAGTTTTATGAATCTTATTTAATCATCATGCATGCATTCAAGTGGCTGTATAGGCTGTTGATGAGCCAACCAGTTTAAAGGCTTCCTGGGAGCTGCTGCAAATATTTTATGCTGACCAGCAATCTCAGGCTTGGCTTCCTGAACGTCTTGTTGATTGGATGGCTGTAACTATCATACATCTATCTTCTTTGGTTTCCAGAATGTCAAGTTCTGTGAAAACCCACCTCATTTCAGTTTTTCTGTCTTGATGGCAGGACTATGATAGACTATTTTCAGAAACACAGAATACAGTACATTCAAAACTTGTGAACGTTCAAAATGATATTGTTTACCTACAGGTATGTCTGGTTAGCCTGAGATATTGTATTCTATTTGTGTGAGTTTTGGTCCCTAAATTGGGCTTCCACGTCCTTGTAAATGGATGAAATTAGAGATGGCTATCATACTTTATATTTAATTTAGAATGATACTCTTTCTATTGTTGAATCAGAATGACTATAGACATCTTACATGCTTCTGATTGTCTCGATCTCTAAATACACATGATTGGCTACTTCTTTACTGATCGTTAATATGCATTTTCTTTCATATTTTCCCTTTTTTTGGGTGGGGGATGTTACTCAGCACGACAGCTGCAATAGTTGGACAAGTTTGTGACTTGGGCTGCAATTACTCATGTAAAATGGACAAAATGATCTCTGCAGAAATGTGAAAAGTATTGAAAAAACACATGTTGGTCTCTTATGTTAGAGAAAAATGTAGCCACATTCTTGAATAATGCATGTAAATAATATGTTTTTCAAATTTGACCATCTTGTAGTTTTTGTTGATCACTTATAATAGTGGCCTCTGAGGGTTTGCTTTTATTCTATCAAAGGGATAAGTGGTACACACAAGGTGATAATATGGGTCTCAATATGTTGTCTAAGAGAAAAAATTCCTTCTTTCTTGTGCCAGCTCTTGCTGATCTGGTTGCAGAGTCCATCAGTCACCTTGATGTTTTGCATATATGCTAGTTTTATTTTTCTTCTTATAATTGGTCATGTCTTTCTAAAACTAATATTTATGGTAGTCATCTCACATCTCTCACATTAATTTACTCCTTACCCAAATAAATTTCTTTTTCTCTTAAATTCAAGTTACGAACTGTTGGCTGTCTATTGTGGTACCATTTGGTTGACAACTGCTTATTCACATAATCTTTTTCCTTGGTTTATAAAGATCCATTGTCAAAATCTTACTAAATTGGAATTATGTAGGCAGTAGAGGATGATCCTAAATACTGGGAAGGCATCTCTTCAGCTCTAGCAGTTGGTTGGCTGGATATTGTTGTAAGTATAAATGTAAAATTGTGAGGCTCTATATTTGTGCCTAAGCTATCTGTATGGCCAAATAATTGACCTTCTAGCTGTCACTTTCAGGTAAAACTTCTGCGCTTGCATGGTTCTTATGAACTTGATCAGCTTGGGTGTCGTGAGGTATGAAAACTAGTAGTGTTTTGTTTCATATAACGGGTTGGTCAACGTCTTCTGTGATTGCAAGTGTAATATGCTACATGTATTAGGCCTATGAAATTTGTCAAATCTTTCTGTACAATTGCTCCTGTATTTCATATGCAAAATGTCTCATAATTTTTAATCTGTTTCTTAACTTTCTTGTTATAGCAGTACAGCTGTCAGTGATGTTGTCACGATTTCATGTTAATTTGTTGTTAATATTTCTTCCATGCCCACAGAAGGATTGTAGTGTAATAATTTGCTTATAATTGATTCAGACAGAAAATGGGTTGGTTGAGGCAGTTGCTGTTCTTATTTCAAAAATGCCACGTTTACGTCCTGCATTGGCTCCTGGAATTCTTGGTGAATCCTATAAAAATAAGCCTGACTTTGTCAAGGTATCTTAAAGTTAATTATGTGTTTTAATGCATCATGCAAGTAGTATACTTTTTCTTTCTAGTTTCTGATAAATTTACCCTTCATTTTCTATGTTATGACCTAGGTGTGGGAGAAATGGAGGACACAAATCACAAAGCTGGATTGTAGTTCTTTCTGGGTTCAGTGTGAACACCAGCCAACCCGTGAGGGTCTAAGGAGCATGCTGCATATCATGCTGGGAAATTTAGATTCCTTGGCTGCAGCAACCTGTAATTGGATGGAATTATTTGTATCACACTTCCTTTATATCCGACCCTTCACGGTGGTCAGTGTCTTTTAGTAAAAAATTTCAGGACTAACCAAAATATATAGATGACCCTTTTTCTAATTGAGAAGTAATAGTATATGCATTGGTGATTCTTATGTCATTGGTCAGGGCATGGAAAGTATGTACAGCCTGGCACAGAAATGCATCCAGTTGAAGCCAGTAAACGGCCACCATAGCTTAATGAGACTTATGATTGGAATCCTTGGTGAAAATGTTGAGGTGTCAACATCATTACTTGTTTTTTCTCTTTCTTATCCCTTTTTCTGTTTTTGGAGTTTGATAGCTTGTCTTTATTCATTCTCCCTTGGAAGGGGTGGGAGCAGTAGATGAAGCATGCACAGCATCTTGTTCTCTCTTCACAAGCACATTTGACATTTTTTTCCTCTTCACTTGTATTTCTTCTTCTGTGGTCGCTCGCCTATTTCTTGTGTAATCAGGTTGTCTTGGCTGAATGCTCCAAAGCTTATGGCCCATGGTGAGTACGTAACTCTTTTCTTTTATTTTCTATGTTTCTATTTTGTTTTTGGGTGGGGGAGAACTATTGCATTTGGGTGGATGTTGATAGTCAGCTGTTTCTCTTAATTTTTCCCTTTATTTTTGGCCATCAATCACCAAGGATGCGGGTGATGCCCAGTATCTGCATATGCTTCAATGATTCATTTGATTGATCTTAACATGTATATTCTGTACTGATAGGATGGTAGCTCATGCCATTGAATTGATGACCACTGGGACTGGGAGCGACCAATCAGAATCTTTTCTGCTTGAGGAGCATCACAATTTGGGAGGAGTTAGTATTGAAGAGCTCCATAGAATTCTATATTCCCAAGTCCTAGCCTCTCATGCATTGACTTGGCAGGTGAGTGGCTAGTTTGAAATTTTACCAGAGTATTTTAATACCTATCTGCTGCTTTTACCCTACCATGGATATGCTATTTTTCTCCTGTGCCGGACTGTCTTTCATCTCAATGTTCGCAACTTTGAGACACTATTCTTTGGTATATGTTGCTTCCCCAACTGCACCACATCATCTTGTCTTATGTAATTACTCTTCCAACCTTATTGGTGTGGCAAATAAATACTATTTGGACCGATTGCTCTATATGTCGGGTAATTGGAAAGAAAACATCTTGTTTCTGAACCATGTTTTTATCTTTTTGCTTTACTGAATGTTTCTTCGTCATTGTAGACTTTCTGTTATTAAATGATCAGTCAAGGCAATTATTGCCTTTGTTTTTTCCACAGCTAAACCTTTTAAGCCAACTCCACCCTAGTTCAAGTTGTTTTATTGATTGTTCAAACATAATATACAACATTCTGATAGCTATTGGTTGCAGAAACCAACTTTGCTGGAATAACAAAAAGTGAGATAACAAATAGATTACCAGGAATTCGAGGTCCTGGAGGCTTCCCCACACCCTTTTCTACTCAATTTTTTCCTACCTTTGCTGGCAACCTAGCCCCCTATATATAATAGAGCTCTGGATTCTATCTGTCGATAATAGCAGACCTATAACCAACTATCTGATGACTCACCCTCCCCATAATTAGCTAACAAAATTAATTAACCACAGTACAGCTTACTTAACCCAAGGTCTAACATTAATTACCTCCCAAAGACTCATCTTGTCCCCAAGGTGATAACAAAATGAAAAAAGAAAAAAAATTAGGAGCAATGGCGCATACAGAACAGAGTTAATACAAACACAGTTGTGTTGTATTCTGCTGGCATTGACTCAGGCGCTCCTTGCTGTAGCATCAATCCCTCCAGTCAAGCCAGCCCCCACTTCCTCCTCTTCAATTTGTTCTGCACCATCAACTATTAACACTTGTAGCAGTTGATTCTTACACACGTTGTCAAGTGAGTATTTTCCTTCGCAATTAAATTACAGCCCGCACTCTCGTGTGCGCTTGAGTTCATCGTTCATCAGCCATCGATAGGTGCTCCTTCCCAGCCCAGGTGAATCGCTGCCTGTCTGCACTGGTGCAGGGGCAGCTGAAGCTCAACTGTGGCTTGTGAACATAGAGGCCTTGTTCAATGCTGGAAAATTGGTTGCAGTTTGTTGCTCGCCATTTGATTGGGGCTTGCAAATACTAGCAACTTGATTGGTGCTGCAGTTGGCACTGTCGCATTTGTATGGGAGGAGTATGATTGATTCAGAACTGGAGAACTGGAGTGTGACCTAACAATCCATGACCTGTTTGGTTGCCCAACTCCTCAAAATTGTCCTAGTCAACTTGTATTACCTGGTTTTTGTTCTCCACTACTTGGGCTGCTTCAATTATCTCGGACAAATTATTGGGCTTCAACATCCTGATCTTGGCACGCACTGCTGGCTTAAGGCTGTTTAGGAACATGCTTTCCAGAACCTCAAGAGGAAGACGACCTTGCATTGGTGCCACCTTGACCTCTAAAGCATCAATGAAATTCTCCACTGTAGTAGTCTGCTGAATAGCTAAGTTTTTTTTCGCAAATTGACCCATCATGCTGCGATCGAAATTGAGCAATGAATTTCTCCTTGAACACTGCCCACGTTGGAAAATTACCCCCTTTTTCTGCATATTGAAACCGGGCTAGAGCCCTCCCTTCCATGGCCACTGCAACTGATTCAAGCTTCTTTGATTCAGTTATTTCATTTAGGTTGAAGCAATGTTTGATCCAAAACAACAACCCATGAGGTTCACTTCCTGTGAAAATCGGAAGCTCTAAATGATGAAACCCTCAGTAGGTATCGAAAAACGCCGGACAAAAAAAATAGGTAGCAAGATATGATCGGGAAACCCGATCTTGATCAGCCTAAAGTTTAACACCAAAGGAAGATCGAAATACTCAGGGCACGATCGAAAATCAACGGCAGACTGAGTGATTTTAGCAGAGAAGAATGAAGATTCAGCGAGGTTTCAGGAGAAGAAGAGTCGAGAGTCGAGAGAGAGAAAGAGTACAGCCAGAGAGAGAGAGAGCCAAAATGAATCAGGTGTATTATTGCCGAAAAGTATCTGTCCATATCTGTCCTCTGTATACATATACATATACTCAATCTTGGGCTGACTGAATCAGGCTTCGATTTACCAAGCCCAATTACCTTTACAAATGATACAACATAACAAATATTGGGTGGTGTTGAATTATCTAATCAGCCCACTTACAATTAATTACAATTACTCCAAATTATGATTAGTATATATCTAATCTCCCATCAGCTATTTTATCTAGCTAACTGTAGAAATTAAGGGTTGCATAGGTAGCAATCCTTCTAACCCAATTACAGGCTGGGTGGCTGCCTATGTGGCCTACTTAATTCTACCAGCTACAATTCCGGCGATTGCATCATATGGGATTACAATAATTTTTCCTTAAATATATCAGCACAATTGGATTCAACTTATCCAGCAGAATCACAACAACATAATCAACACAGTAGCAGCAGCATCACATGCAATCACAGCAGCCAGTAACATTTCCATTTCCAGCACCTGTATTCTTATCTTCTTTCCTAATTAGTCACAGAATAACAGAAATAGTTATATGTATAATTTATATTACAAAAATCAACAAAAATATCCAAATAAAAATTAAAATTGTTTAGATACACATCACTAATTGTCGCGCTGGACATACCTCAATTTGAGCCTGTCCAGAATCTCCATCCCCTGTTTTCTTCTCCAGTGGTTGAAGTTTGACCCGTTGGCTTTCTCTAGATTAGTTGTTGAGGATCTTCCATTTCCTTGCCCATTCAGATTTTCCAATTTCTTGAAAATTCCTTCCGTAGTCTTCTCAATGGAACTTAGCCTCTCATCCAAGTACCTTTGATTTGCCGCCTCCATCGAATTCAGTTCTCCCTGAAATGCTTCCATCCTTTCCTCCAGAGCTTCAATCTTCTTTTGAGCCATTTTCCCAAGTCATGTACTGCTCTGATACCAAATTGATAGGTATTGATTGCAGAAATCAAATTTGTATATAAGAAAAAAAAGTGAGCTAACAGATGGTTTACCAGGAATTTGAAAACCTGAAATCCCTCCATCCTTTCCATCAGAGCTTCAATCTTATGTTGAGCCATTTTCCCAAGTCATGTACTGCACTGATAACAAATTGATTAGTATCGGCTGCAGAAATCAAATTTGTATTTAAGAAAAAAGCAAGATGACAGATAGATTACCAGGAATTCGAGCACCTGTAGGCCTCCGCACACCCTTTTCTACTCAAATTTTCCCTACCTTTACTGGCACTCTAGCCCCTCTATATATGATAGAGCCGTGGATTCTATTATTCTAGGATAACAGACCTGTAACAAACTATCTGATGACTCACCCTCCCCTTAAGCAACCAAAAAAATTAATTAACGACAGCAAAGCTTACTTAACCCAAGGTCTAATACATTCCTGTAGTTATTTATCTTGTGTTTGTATGATAGTTGATTACATTTTCTAGTAGTCCGGCTCAGAAAGCAATTTGTGACACTAGCCTATAGGTCCTGTATTTGGTTTGAAGCTCCCAGATGGTAGCATGATTTGTTTCTAGTTTTCTATGATTTTAGCAGAATTTAAGAATAACTATTGACTCTAGCAGACTGCTGTCTGCTTGACGCAGTGAGTAGCTTTTAAAAGCAATTTATAGGTGGAATGGTGATGCAGTCTGGGTCGGTGCCTGGTGGGGTTTAAGCCCAAGTTTAGTGTCTCATTGTAGGGTTAAGATATTAACATTTTTGTAGATTTAGTTATTTTTTAAAATATGTTATATTATTAGAATATATTATAAAGCAAAAATCTCTTACTAGAAGATGTTATATTGTGTGTTTTATGAAGTTTCCTTTCCATGCATTTCCTTTTACTAGATTGATGTAGTATTTCTCACTAGTGTCAAACAAAAAACTAAAATGGAATTTGATGAATTTTTTTGGTTGAGTATTTCTTCTCCCGAGGATTGTAAATGAGCCAAGTCAAACACCTTTGGGCACGACTTGTTTAACTAAACAAATAAGCCAAACCGAACTTTTAACGAGTTGAGCTGAGTCGAGCTCATGAGGCTAAGTTATAATTGAGCCAAGCTGAATTTTTTTGAGCTCGAGCTTAGGTCATTTATTAAATGAGCTTAAAAGTGAGATTTGAGCTCGGCTCGTTTAACCAAGCTTTTAACGAGCCAAGTTGAACAGTTTGTGAGCCGACTCGAGCTTATTTACAACCCTACTCCCTAATTTTCCTAGAAGTGAGTTCATCTCTCATCAACCCTCTACATCAAGGGGTCTTGCCATCATGGGGCTAGAGGAAATGATTCCCCATTATATCTTATTTGAGCAAGTGCTATTTCTTTCATGCTGAAATATGCTTATTGTCTTTTTTTTCTTGCTCCAACATCCATAGATTGCTCCGGCATATTTGATGTCATGTGTGAAGCAAGGAAAAGACTTGTTGGAAATTTTACTTCTTGGGCAACCTGTGCAATATAATCAAGCACTTGTTAAGGTGAGAATTGTCATTTTATTACTTGTCATCTGTTGATTTATTTCTTGACTGATGCTTGAATTTTGGTATTTCAATAGAGCATTGAGATTTGCCGGCTATACGAACTTCAGAGCATCAGTTCTAAGCTTATGAAGGTTTGTGTTGACATTCCTGCAGCTGATTAGAGATTCTTTGATATTGAAATATTATATAAGAAGATCAAACTCTCTTGATTGTATTTTTTCAATCAGACATGCAATTTTTTTTTTTGTTTTTGTTTTTTTGTTTACCTCAAATCAAAAGTACTCCACTATCCACGGAATTCTAAATAACAAATTGCAGATTAGGTTCATTCAACTTTTGTTTTCCCATTCAGGTTAAACAATTTTCTTTTGTTCTAGCTAGGTCAGTGTTTAAAATAACCTTTTCTTTAATACCCTTTTACCAAAATAAACTCAATTTTACTATTTTAACTTTTATCTATTAATAATTCTCCTTAGACTTAATTTTACTTATGTAACTTGTATCTCCTAATATACCAACACTGTATAAGATGCTATTAGTTGTCTCACATGCTAAGTTTGTAATAGTTGATGAGAATTAAAGTAATTTATTGCTGCTGTTATAATAATAATAATAATAATAATATGAATATTAGTATGAATAATATTAATACTAATAATGATAATGTTAATGATTATTATTATTATTATTATAAGTAAGAATAATGATAATAATAATTCTAATTAGTATTATTATAATTATTAATTTAATTTATGGTAATATTTATGTTGTTATTATATTTATATGAATAATACTTATTATGTTAATTATAATATTCATGAAAATATTATTATAATAATTTATTATAAATAAAAATATAATTACAGTTATAATATTTGTAAAAATTATAATATAAATTTATTTTTCATAAAATTATTATTATAAATATTATTATTTATAATTGTTGTAATTAATAGTGATAATAGTATTATTATAAACAATAGTGTTATAATGTAATAATTTTTTATTTATTAAAATTATTAATCATCATAAATAATAATAATGTTATAATTATTATGGGTTATGGTTATTAATATGATAACTATAAATATTAATGATGTTATTATTATTATATATAATAATTATAGTTAATGATATTATTATAAATAATATAATAGTATTATTATTAATATACTTTTATTATTATTATTATAAATATTTTTATTATTCTTTTTATCATTATTATAATAGTAATTATAACTATAAGTAGTAGTAGTAATAATAATAATAATAATAATTACTATTATCCAATCTAATATGAAACTTAGGTGAGGAAAGAGGGCCTAACACTGCAAAATATGCTATTAGTAGACTATTACATTGCATAATGAAATGAAACAATATATATTGATTCTTATACGACCTTTCATTAATATATTACACTGCATATTGCTACAAATTTGGAAGATATCATCAATCATGCAGGTTTTAAATTTTAATATTTACAAACCTATTGGAGTACTAAGGATTAAGAAGATACTATCAGTTCTTGAATTTTGAGAACTTACAAATATGTGGAAGTATATTTTGTAGAGAAAATCGATACCCAATAAAATTAGAAGCTATTAAATAGATAGATTTATATACTCCTGGTTTGTACGGTGAACAAAAGAATTGATAGCATTTCTGTTATGTAAATATCTAATTGTAATCGACAAGTTTTTAGTTCTCTGACTGTAAACTGACAGCATTGCCATTAGTCAAACTTGGAGATTGTAACTTATTAAAATTAGGAAGTTAATATGCTTTTTACATATGATAGGATTGTATCTAATTGATTTGAACTGTTTTTATTTTCTTTTTTCTTTATCCCTTATGTAAATATATCACTAATGGCATCTTCTGTAAATCCTTACTCTTTTAATGTCTAACTTATGACTAAATTGACCTAATTTAGTATAAAAAATATTAGTGACCTAAACAAGAAAAATAGATGTATATTGAACCTAATATGTAATTGTTTCAATTCTCAAAAGTCTTGTTAGATTTCTGACATGTCTCACTCATTTCTTGTTAGATTGCTGGCATGTATCACTGGAAGCATGGTCGAAAAGGTTATGGTATCTTCTGGCTTCAGCAAGCTCAGGATGAATTTCGACTTAATAAAATTGCTCAGCAGTTGCTTGATTTTGTTGGAAAATCAATTTCTGATGAGAGTTTTAAGGTAATTTTGTGTCATTATGTGGCTTTAGGGAAGAGGTTTTAAATCTTGAATATTCCCTTCACGATGATGGGGTTGCTAGTTGCATCTCTGGACTTTGGCTTAAATGCTTGGAATGGATTTGTTTCAACTTTCAATTAGTATTGACTTCATTTACTTGGTTACAGCAATGGGAAGGATTAATTGAACTCTTAGGTTCTGATACAAAGGCTGCTGGAGGCCTTGAATTTCTTCACAGGTACAGTTTCTATACTCATGAAGAGACAGATTAATACTTTTTATTTATTTTCTGTTTAAAAATTCTTGGATGAATTCATTTGGGTGCCGCAACATTTGGTTTAATATTTGGAAGGTACCATGTGTTTTAAGTAATTCCATAGAGCTGTCTCAACATTTTCTATCTATTGTTAATTTAATACCACATGTTAGTCGTTTTAAGAAAAATTCATTTAACCTTTGATGCGTCAAATGTTGTGTCAATGAGATCAAACTGACATCTAAAATAGAAATAAAATAAAATATGAATATAGTCCAACAATAAGTGAAAGTTTCGAAAATCTCAATGAGTAAATCATTTAAATTAGAAAAAAAAAACCTGTAAAGTTCCAACAAAATCTCAGAAAAATCTCAAAATACATTCAAATGATTAAACTACGCCAAAGTTGGCTTACAATAACATAAGGAAGATGGTATCACACCAAAAATAAATTAAAAATGGCGTGTTGTATTGCCTTCAGACCACATGTTATTCTTTAAATATACATTGTCATAGAATCAGAATGTAATTTTTTCAAACTTCATCTAGATTATGAATACATACTTTTCTGAACAACCACCGTGCAGGTATAGAGATTTTAAGAAATCTCTGCTGCAGGTATATGATGGAAAGGCTACTGATGCTGCCAAACAAGCTGTAGAATCACTTATAATGGTATGATTTCCTTCTAGAGTTATTATGAATCACTTCTAGAGTTAATAGTCGATTCTTACTTTTCGGTAAAATCAGAATAAAGTTGATTTCCTTTTCCCAATTGGTGTATGATTTTGTGGGGTTGTCACTGCATTCTCATAAATATACACAGTGTGCTGTCATAAAGCGACATGAGTGTAGATTTTCTTTCAAGTAACAGATTGTGTTTAGAACCATTTTTTTTTTTCACGAACACTTACAAAATGATTGATATTTATGTTTACATCAGCTTATGAAGAATCCTTCTACACCTCCACGCTTTTGGCTACCTCTTCTCTACGACTCTGTAAGCTCTGTTGTTTTCCTATTGTAGATGTCTGAATTGTTTTATCTGGTATAGATCACTTAAAGACAGCTTTGTCATTGCAAGGAAATTGTTGTCATATTTCCTGTTGGTTCTCATATGCATGATTTCTTCCCTTTTTATTGTGTTAATTCATGTAATTTTTTTGTTCAGTTGAAATTGCTTACTTGGCACGAGGGTCCTCTCCTTGATTTCTCTCAGACCAGCCTGTTATTGAATAAGCTGCAAGAGCTATCCATGGAAAGGTTGCGCCCTGACTTTGTTGAGCCTGACCTGCCTTCTCAAGCCTTGAGCTCTGTGAGATTGGCTCTTGCTACAAATCTTGGACGTGCCATTCTTGAAGAATGATTCTTCTGTGACTCGAGCAGACTGATGCTAGTGTTTTGTCAAAGGTAGGTTATGCTATGTTGCTACTTGCTAGACCACTAGAATGAATGTTTATAAGGTAGTCCTAGGCACTCTCACAGTCTCACTCACTAAAATCCCCCTCCGGAAGTGCTTCCCTTATGCCTTATGTGTCCAGGTTTCACAATTCAACCTATTCTTGGTCATTCTTTATCGTTGCAGGGGTGAATGATGCAGAATACCAAGGACAAGAAGATCACTAGCAAGCATATATGGCTAGACTTTCGGTTTATTGGGGACAGTTGCTAGTTCTTTTTATGGACAACCGGAAGGTGGTTCAAGCAGTTGTGATTGAAGGTGGTAGCCCAATTTCACTCGTGTTTGTGTCTGCAAGGCGGTCCTGTAATTGTGTGGAACATGTAGAATATATTTTTATTTTTTTCCATTGTAGATGAGCAATTTCTGATTTATAGGTGTAGATGAGGAAGGGTTGGCAAATTCTGATAAATACAGCCATCATAAGCTGTAGAGAGGCAGTCAACTACGGTCACAGACGTAATGAAAGAGCACATAATATACTAGAAAATCATTACATTCATAGGTGCAGACACACCTAGGAGCTTGGCACGAGCGGGCCAAATAATTAGTGGCTACCCTGATTAAAAGAAATGAAACGGCTGCATTATTAACCTCTCACACGATTTCAGAAATAGTTGGTGCGTATGCGCCAACACGGAATATACAATCTTCCAATAAATTGAATACAGCTATTCATACTTAAATTTCAGAAAGCAAATTTAAAAAGTAAGATACAAGTTTGATTAAAAACAGGCAGGAAATGACAACTACAATTACAACACAAATAAAAAAGGTGGTCTATAATACATACAGTAATTAATATCAAGTAGCAATCAATCAAAACATAATGCCTAAAGGCCAGGTCAGCTACCAAAGAAAATATATGCAAAGGAGAAATATCTGAGCTCGAGATAAATATGCTATTTCTTCTGCAAATGGTCAAATCCTGTTTAGTAATTTCAACGTTCAAACATCCGAACAGAATGCATAGGATTTGAGTTTCCTCAAGGTGCGTATGCTTGCTTTCCACTCCAGCCAGCCCTGGGAAGCCATCCATGTATTAGTTAAATTTCTGCCCACTGAACCATGTTCAATGGCCAGCTCAAATGGGCAAACGATGAACCCACGCTATACAAAATTTTCCACGAACAATAGCCATCCTTCGCAAGACAAATCTCATTAATAATGAGAAGTGGTTCAACTTAGCTGCAGTTCAAGAGGCCGCAGGTCGACAGTCTTCTGCTAAAGCCTTTATCACACACAATGGAATTGGTGGCAACCCAGAAAGGCACACCCAGCATCAACGTGTCAAAGTTTCTTAGGCAAGTTGTAAGTCTTTTTCAGAAATTTTGAAGCAGCTTCATCATTCCGGTAACACAAAACACGCAATAGTGTGTTTGGCTCAGTCTGGCTCCACTGACCAGAAGTAGGAGGTAGAGGAAGTCTGGATTTAGCTGATGATCCATAAGCCTCCAACGTAAGGCGCCTGAAACGCTCGATGATACTTTCTGTATCAGTTTGGAAGAGGGGAAGGACCTCTCTTACTGTAGATGAATACTTATTAATCACATCTGCAGGCAAGCCATCCCCGTTAGCCCAGAAAAGATCTTTAAGAGCTTTAAAGTCTGCCTCTATTATCTGAAAATCCTGCTTGGTAAAGGCACGAGATGGGCCTCCAGCAAGTAAAACCAACAGGAATCCATCGTAAGAAGCTTTCATTATGTCAGCAAGGACCCGAGTCCGAACTCTGTCGTGCACACTATCTGATATAATCAGCAGGCTCTTCTCCAACTCTTGAAGGAATGGTTCGATCCTTGAGGACGATGCATCTCCAATATAGAGACCATCCCATAGAGCATGACTTAGATCATGGAAGACAACTCTGTACGCTACTGCTGTAGAAAGTTGTTGGATACTTTCAACACAAGCAGCTGGTGTCTGCTCAAACTTTTTGCCCAACCCATTTGACAAGTCTTCTCTAGAAGCAGTTTCCGAGTTCCTCAAATGAGTGATAATCCTTTTCTCCAGAACATCCAACTCTGATCGAACTTTTTGCAAAGTATTTATGCGAGCACAGAGCTGAAGTGCTCCAAAGGAATTATCTCCATCAGTAGCAACTTGGGAGTTCCTTCTCTGAGAGTTAATAGACTTTTCTTTCTTCTTGAATACCCCTAATTTTGATCCCATCTCACATCTGGTCAATGCTGGCATTGTTGGAACATATGTATTCCGTGATCCTGCAAAATTACAAGGAAAATAATATGGAAGAACTAAAAAAGGAAAGCCATCAACATTATTATTATGCTTCACAAGTATTTACCGCAGCCAGATTTGGCCTTCGTGGCATAATATTGCAAAGTGCGATCAAGACCAGTCACCAGGTCAGGAAGCAGCGCTGGATGCATAGGTATAGGTAACTTGAAGAATGCATCCAATGTTTCATCAATGAGCCTCAGAACCTCCACAGCAGATGGAGCAATCCCGTCTTGATTATTGAGTGTATTCCAGACCTGAAAATTTCACAGAATAAATGTTCATTGATTGTTATTACTGATAAGTTGATCATCTCTTTCAAGGCAAGCCATTGCAGTTGTTGTTCCAAAAATAGCAAGTCACTGACAAAATTCAGGCCCAGAGGCACCTAATTGAAACCGAAGGACATCAAATTGGATATGCAAAATATCTCAATTTAAGCAAGCTGAAGTAATGAATAAATCACAAAAAATAATAATAATTCATTACACCGTCTCATGATTATTAAGAGAAAGTAAGGGTTTTCAAAAAACTGTGGACATGATGTTTCAACTTGATTGTGAATCCTAAAATATGGCTACAAAGAAAACAATACAAAAGATCACTTAGAAGATGATGATGACAATCATATACTGATATCCACCTCAATAAGGCACATTCTATTACATCAGCGAGAACTTCCAGAATCTAGTTACTATATAATAAGTTCATTTCAGTCTCAGTAAAGGAGAATTTAGTCATGAAATACACTAGGGTGCTCAATGCTCAGTAGGACCCATTTGATCCTGTCATCTGGATCATCAACTGGTCATGCAGAAGTTTAGTTTTTGCCATCTTAAATCTCGTCACATATAAACGGATACACACATAATTAGCCACTTGGTTGTCACGTGGAGGAGGTTAACAAAACTTCCCTCACATTCTTGTTTCTTATGACATAATCAACATAAGGGACTTCATATTCTTGCAAACTAAAAAAATATATATAGAAAAAAAAAGGAAATAAAAAAAAATACCTCTTGGTGTAGATTCAGATCAACCCCTTCTTTCAGTCTGTCAATTCTTGTTCGAATCCAAACTTTAACCAGATTTACTATTACAGATTCAGCCTCAAAAGGAGGCATCTCACGAATAATTGCCTTACCACCATCATCACTCTCCACTGAATCCTCTACTGCTGTCTGCACAAGATCTTGCTCCAACTTATCAGCTGCCCTTAAAACCTGTACAGCATCTGGCGTCAACTCTGTTATGCCTGATATGAACTGCTTCAACTCATTCCCATAGCAAGCATGAAGAGTAGCAACCGCTACACCAGCGGCCAGGGGATGCCACCTCTTCAGTATAGGACTGAACATTCTTTTTTCATGTGTTGCAAGCTCACCAACATCCTTAGCAAGGATTGCAAGGACAGGAAGAGGATTAAGTTGGTTCTTGGACGCCCTTCTGCAAGAATCTGCCTTCTCCATCCTCTGCATATTAAAAATATAAGCAGCAATAAATATAAGTAAAAAGCAAGCATTCTCTGACTATATGAGCAATTCATGGCTATACATGTTTTGATGGCAATGGCTCGATTGGAACATGAGGTCAACCAAGTTCTTTATAAATCAGAATGTAGCAGAACAAAGCCGTACAGAAACCCAGACACAAATAGTGATGCAGGGTAAATGTCTACCCAGGATTTTCCCCCCACATGTCAAAATCTAATTCAACTTGAACCTAGATAATAGCCAGAATATATACACCTATATAAATGAGAACACGCTGAAATGACAAGTCCTATAAGAGTGGGAGTTACATTAAAATCCTAAGAGATACAACAAATACCAAAACACAATAGTTCATCTAAGATACGAGTAAATCTAAATACTGGCTAGAGCTCCTAATCCTACAAGTATGAAAAGAGATGCATCCACATTGATGTGAGCCTTTCTTGCAAACTTCAACAGAGTATTTGGCTGTAACTGTAAGCCCTAAGGTGCTGGAACATAGAACTGCATTTGAAAGTAGAATTGAAAAGAATTTCTAAATTGGTCTGCTCAGACGCCATGCTCTTTCAGCATTATAATTCCAGCCCAAGGCTATACCATGCACATAAATCCCAACGCTTACACAAATATAATTAATGTTTGCAGGCCCAAAAGGTAAACCACGTTTCATAAAGCTTCAAATGTTTGCATACATTTCCTTTCTAAGATATCTGAAAGCCAATGTCCCATCAGAAATACCTTCTAATTGTCAAAGGGTCACTCCTAATTAACTAAATTCTAGAAGATCAGCAAGCTAGAATCCAGAACTCACCAAGTCATAGATACGAGAAACCCAACATAACTTGAGCAGAAGGCTAGCAATACAGATTTCCAGTTTCTTTTCCTTTCTATAGACGGATGTCATTGGGGCACGGGATACTGACAAAAGGTAGCTAGCAAATACCAACCTCAGATTACTCTAATACTTTTGCAAGTACTGTACTCAGTACACATGTTTTTTCTTCTTTTTCAGCAAAGGTAATATAATCCAAAAATGAACAGTTATGATCACGAGGTTGTTGAGAAGACCCTGGAGGTCTCCTTGCCTTGAGCAAATCTAACAAAGATACATGAATTCTACCAGGCATTTCTTAATGGTAATAAGGTGACAATCCTATCTGCTGGGCCAATCACATTTCAAGCAACTAAAAAAGCTTTTGACTCAATAAACAACAATGTAGCAAAGAAAACAAATGTCAACTGACAATGCCACAGACTCCCTTGGATAGGCTCATCCACTAGAAGTATTTAGCTGAATCATCTAGTCAAAATTTGCATGTTATGCCCCATACTAACATTCATCCACTGTAGAATTGTGTTGTGTCCTCTTAGCTTGAGCTAGGGTCACTACTCCATCGTGAATCAGAAACACAAACATATCTGAATCTCCTCAACAAGGATACAAAGACAGAGGAGCTTGCCTGAGCAAATGCTGTGCGAAGTGATGACCTGATGTAAGTATCAATTCGGCTACGAGCAACATCCACTTCTGTTTTCCTTCTCCGGCGATATTCATGAGATATATCTTCAACTAATACCTTTGCAGCTGATATTCCAAGAGAGACAATGTTTGGCATGGTGCCAATATTTCCACTATCAAAGGTATCATGATATGCAAGCAGTCTTTGTTCAACCCAGCCAAGGATTGAAGTCAATGTTGAACTCAAATACTTGGAATAAGTTGGGTCCTTTGTTCCCTTTGCATCTTTAGCAACTTCTTCAAGTTGACCATCAGCAACAGACAATAGTTCACTGTCAGCTTGTCCGGTTGCAACAAAACGATTAAATAAAACCCATGAGAAACAAAGATTGTGCAATATTTGGTTGATTCCAAGGATAGGCCACGTTTTCTTTATGAGTTCCATCAGCTCAACAACTTCTTCAATAATTGATGATTCTTCACAAGTATCAAAACAGGCTTCTAAGAGTATCTCATAAAGGCTCAGATTAAAGGGGACTCCATCCGCCCAGTGACATGAATCAGAAATAGATCCATCAGATGGTCTGCATGCAAGAGGCATTACAGCACTACGTAGAACTTGCATGGACTCATTGTTCTTCCCAGTTTCTATTGGCCTCTCCAGAGCCCCGCGAATAATTTTCCGCAGACGTTGTGCAGCTGTATCTGCCTTGCCTATCGACTGAAAAGGATGCAAAATCAATCCAGCTTCAAGAACCTTCAAGGTTCTCTTCTGCCATGCTTCATACTCTAGTTGATCACTAAAATCTGACAGCTTTAACTGCTGTAACAGCTCCAGTGGCAATACGGTAGACTCAACAGTTTTTCGAAGCTGTGACATTGACAAAATTAATGAAATGCAATTTAGTCTGCTTAAGCATAAACATAACTTTGAACACTTTAGATAAACAGACCTAGAAGACTACTCTTCTAATATACCAACTTCAGGATGGAATGTCATCCATCTTGTTATACAATAGAATATAAAATGCAGTAATATAATGCTTTTTGTCAGAATGAAAAGCTAAATTTCAGATGTGAATCCTTAGCAATCCAGGAATGTATTACATGGGGCAAGCTGAAATCACAAGCCCAGTCCGTTACTTCAGCAGAACAAGATATTTCGCTTTATTAATCTACATACAACTGTTACAAAGGTACAACCATATGAATTGAAAAACTACATGAAGGCCCCAAAATTGTTAACCAAAAAGTAGAAGGGGCATAAAATGTTTGTAGTAAAAGTGTATGCCATTGACGGATGCACAATATTTTAACTTAATAAGTGAGAATTGATAAAGTCAAAAGAATGGAAACGAGATTAACCTCCTTATCCATTCGAGCCCAAAACAAATAAGAGTGAATCCAAACACAAGGAATATTTAAGTGATATATTTTATAAAAAAAATAACTAAAAATTAGGTGCATATCTACCAGAAGATATTGGGCAAGGCCTCGTCGATCCATTACCAACCAATGAGATGTTTAATCCCATAAACCAACAAATAAAACATTAGAAACGTCACTAAGAGAAGTTTTCAGATATCCCGCAGGTGATACACTCATATAACAGATCGTCGAGAGTAAAATTTGACAAACTAAACAACCTAGCTTCTGCCAACAAATATGATTTTGTGATAGTATTACGACAATTCTAGATCTCTTTCCACACTATATCATAATCAGAATTTCCAATAAATTATGGTGGAGCATCATCAATTATATTAGAATCAGAGGCGAGTTGGGTAAAATAATGCGAAATTATCACTTCTGCTCTTTGCCTCACGTGCATACTCTCATTGTCACAAGTATTCAGATAAGTCTTTAACAACATGTTGAGTGAATTATCAACCATGATACCAGAAAGAGAAAATCTAAACGAATCAACTTCAAGATTTTACCACGACGACTACGATCTACCAAAATCTAGTAAGTTTTAGGCACTAGAGTTCCTTCAATCGAAGACAACTAACCTGACTAGCAGAGACTCTCAACAAAGCCCTCCGAATTCTAGAATCAACCTTCTCTGAAACCTTCATCTGAACCCTCATCAGCTCACCGACAGTCAAAGGCTTACTACTCTTAGGACTGCTCTCGCTCTTAGGACTACTTCCTCCTCTCCTCAACGCTAAACTCGAAGTCGAAGATCTCAGTCCAAAGGCTTTCTTCATCGTACTCGCCGCCGTCGAAGTCAGGGATCTGTGAAGTGGTGACGTGCTGCTCCCATTGGCAGAAGAGGAAGGGGAATGAGAGGAGGGTGAATTAGTGGAGTCATTGGTGGTCCCATTGGAGTTGGAAATGGAGCTCAGGGGCTTTCCGGAGGATGTACGACAGGCGGCCAGAAAGATCTCGTAGGCGGTGTCTCGGAGGTCGGAGGGGGTGAGAGTTGAGGTAAGGTCGGCGGCGAAAGGGGAAGGAAGAGAGGCGGACATTACGGTGGAGGTGGTCGAGGTTGGTGGCAGGGGTGGAGTTGATTCTCTTTTAGAACCGCCGAGCGAGCTCCGGTCTCTGAAGAGATGAGCCATCAGAGGGGAACGGAACGGAAGGGGAAGGGAGATAATCCACCAGGGAGACAGAAGAAAGAGGAGAATGGAGTAACAATGCGAGGACTTGCTTTTTGAATTTTGGCATCTTATTTCCTTTTTCTTTTTCCCTTCGTGAAATTGAATCCTCGTTGTTTTAAATTTTAATTAATTACTCCTAGCCTCCTAGGTATAAAAATTATAAGGGAAACTTACGAATCTAAATCCCAAATGCTCCTAGGTCCGACATAGTTTGAAACTTGGTGGTATACAATAGAACCAGTTAATAAGGGTGAACCAACCGGCACCAACACATTAGACAGGTTAAATTATTTCTGGTTTAAATTACAATTGATAAAATTTATTTGTTGAACTTCAAGTATGCACAATGCCAATCTTACTTTTCTACCCCACATTTTTATGTTTTGATCAAGTATGTAGTATGGTGAAGGAGCAGCTTTGGCTTAGAAAAAGTATTGGTAAGTGGTTAAATGGTGTCTTAGTTAAAAGTATAGGTTAAATAATTCAAACTTTTCTTTAATCAGATAATTGACTATTTTTTTTAATTAAAGTTATTTATATGTTTAAATGCTATTTGGAGTACAATTCTTATATTGTGTCCCTCTCTCTACGATGCTGCACCATACAAATAGTGTCACGTCCTTAATTTTAGGATAAAAAGGAATGACAAAAACATTGTATGCACTTCTTCTAAACAAGTCTCCTCCTAGCTCTAATTCATAACAAAGATTTACTCAACGATTGCTAGTACTTGGTCATTGATGATCTATAATCTCATTGATCACTAACCATACTTATAAAAAAATTATTAGTTGTCGAAGCCTAGCTCTTACACCAACACATTCAGCTCTGAGGCAAATAACTCTCAGCAAAAATCCACTGAAAGATAGTATAGAATTGGATCTTAATGAAGAACTAACAAATAAAGTTAAATATTTCCACTTTGCTGTAAAAATAATCTCCGAATACCCAATCAAAATGCATGCATATAACGAAGAAAGTCTTAAGGGTATGGAAACATATAATATAATATAATATTCCACCAAGATTTCTTCTCACAACCTTATTTAATCCCTTATGCAAAACAATGAATAGCTATACCAAGAACTAATATTCACCAAAAGGGGATTCTTTCACCATAAAGATACCTATATACTTATCATTCACCATATTTTCATTTATTTTTTATCGACATTATACTTAAATTTTAAATTACTTTTCTAATAAAACTTTTACCACAAAGGTACATATATTTAACTAGCGTTGAACTTATCTTTCATCAGTACAATACTAGTATAATCCTACATATCTTTCATTGATATTGAGGTGATCTTTGACCATAGAATATAACCATTGGTTTACCATACATAAACATATATTTTACCATAATTGCATTGATCATTCACAAAGATAGTTATCTTCCACCATTACTGAACTAATCCTTTCAATAATGTTGAACTTATTTTTCACTGTAATTATTCTAATCCTTTAAATGATGAAAAATAAGTACTGTTATGGTGAAAGTTGTGTTAAATTATAGTAAAAGATAAGTACAATACTAGTAAAAAAAATGGTGAAAGATAAGTTTTTGTAAAAGAATGTTTGATGTGTTTGAATGATATCTTATGCATTTGTGAAGTATTTGTTGTGTGTTAGTGAAAAATATGTTTTTATGTGGTGAATATATTTGGTTACATTGTTGAAAATTATGCTTATGTTGAATGATATATATATTTGGTGAAAGATATGTTATTTTGTAGTGAAATATTAGTTCACTATTAATAAAATATTAGTTTAGTGTGAAAGATATGTAAAATTATGGTAAAATATAAGTATAATAATGGTAAAATATTTGTTATTTGCTTGCAAAAGATAGGCCATTATGTGGTGAAACATATTTGTTTCTATCACTAAAATTTATGCTTGTGTTGTGTGTGTTGTGTAGGATATGTTTTTTTTCTTGGTGAAAGATATGTGATTTAGTAGTGAAAAATTAGTTTATTAATGGTGAAATATTAGCCCAATGGTTCACAATTGAATTTGTAAGCATTAAACTATTATTTAGCCTCTTTTCCAATTTTAATGTCAATTTGTTTAAATTTATTATGAACACAGGCAAACAAAAAATGTATGGGTATAAGATAGAGAAATACGACATGAAGAGATATTGTTAATGTAACACCCCCAAATTTACTACTGAAAAATTTCGTTTAAATCAAAAGGTTTAGCGGAAGTAAAGGATAAAACCGTAAACTTTGGGGTATTACCGCCACACTTAGTACCAGATCGGTTCACTCCTACCGTTCCAGTACTAAGTGCTAAGGCTACATCCGATCAACCTTTAGTATAAAGTATCAAAAATGCAAGACAACATTTAAAATAAATCCTTAACAAGAGGTAAGTCAAACAGAAGTTAGAATACGATTTAGGATTACAACCTCAGAATATGTTTCTCAAAACAAGAACGTAATACAAATTATAGCTAAACAAAAATAAATCCCGAAGGATCAATATTCGGATTGCCTACTCACTCAAGTCAAGGCTTCCACCCCAACACAGTATCCGATCTTAAACCTGCACAAGAGGTCTGCTCCCCACCATCGGTGGATCATCACATGACCCATTCAACCAGTATAGTATCAGTACGGGTCCAATACTGAGTAAGTTCCACTACCTTAGTCTATGGGAGAGACGTAACTATACATCAAATGCATATTAAATTATGATACAATACGTTGATACAATATTACGCATACTCAAACCCACATCACAAGTCCTACCATACACATGTAATAACATGCGAAACATATGTAATATCTTAAACCGATAAGAGATTTAGATAAACCAACCAGGCATTTATGGATAATGTTAAACCAACCAACCAGACATTTTTGGACAACGCCAAACCAAACCAAGCCGAATCGGGCATTTATCAAACGGGCATTTATGGGCAATGCCGAACCAAACCAAGCCGAATCGGGCATTTATCAAACGGGCATTTATGGGCAATGCCGAACCAAACCAAGCCGAATAGAGCATTTATCAAACGGGCATTTATGGGAAATGCCGAACCAAACCAATTAGGCATTTAGCCTCGCGGACATTACTTAGGGACATATCCAGCCCCGAGCATTACTTATCAATTCACATCATAGTCTTTATCAATTCATGTGAGTGCGGGAACCCCACTATTATAGCCGGTGGAACGGTCGCGAGGGCCATGCCCTGCCACTATTATAGCCAGTGGAACGGTCGCGAGGGTAATATACCCTGCCACTATTATTTGCCGGTGGACCGGTCTGGCCCCGACTCACAAGGTATTCCACTGTAAATATTAGTATCTTTCTATGTCTTATCACTTTTACGCTTGGTTTGTTGAGCACGAAATCCCCCACTATTATAGCCGGTGGAACGGTCGCGAGGGCACATGCCCTGCCACTATTGTAGCTGGTGGAACGGTCGTGAGGGTAAGATACCCTGCCACTATTATAGCCGGTGGACCGGTCTGGGTTCGGCTCAACATCTTTCTTTGTAAGTCGTTAGTGTTTTAATGTATCTTATTCGAGGGCATTTCACCTTTGTTATGCAGGGTCAGAGATCTCAACACATCACATCAAAACTGAAGGTATATGCGTACTATCACATACTAATGAGGGCACATGCACACAACCCGATTCCAAGCCACGCCACACATGAAACAATTAGAATAATGGCTTTTAAGACCGCAACGCATAAATCATATAGAACATCCATGGCACGTAGGACACATGCCACACATTTAGCCTTAGCTATATCCCTACTCGGTTTAGGTTACCGAGCTATCTCCTACGCTTACATTAGGCCACTAAACACCCGTTGTAATTATCATACTTAGCACATTTCTCACATTGGAAACCCAAATCATGACCCTCAGACTCAAATCTCCCTCATACCTCACTCCTCCTCATTTATTCTTATTATTTTCTTTTTCTTTTTCCACCTTCTCAAATTAGGGTTTCTTCCCCAAACCCTAGGTACCCTTATATGACCCTAAGTACTATTTTTCACCTCGAGCCTCCAGACTCCCAAACAGACCTTCCATTACTTTCCCCACATCCCAAAGTAACTTTTCATACATAAGGTTCGCCCCCATGCGGACCTTAACCTCCCCATGCAAACCCTATCATTTCCACCATGCCAACTCTATCATTCCCATGCAAACCCTAGTTTCCCCCATGCAACCTTATTTTCTTCCACTCTTCTATTTATTTAATTCCCCCTTTTTCTTATCCTTTCACATATTATAGATTACCTAGGTCGCCTATACCTACATTAACCAGCGTACTTCCCTTTGGTTATCTTATTTGCTTATTTTTCTCTTTCAAACCCTCACTCCACAACTCCGCATCAAAACACCTAGCATGCGTGTCCTAGGGTCACATCACATCACATCATATTTGCATCATTTCCATATTAGCACATACAGACAAGTGCATGAGAACGTACCTCGGTTCCATGCTGCGCTACACAGTAAAACAGATAACATACACATAATACAACATATAAACCGTACGAGGCATCCAAGGCAAGTAAAACATGTAACACACACAGGCGGCCTTAGTTACGTCCTTACTAATTGCCCATAAGTAGAGGTAAGTAGAGACTTACCTGGATCCAAAGCTAGCTAAGCGAGATAAGAGGGAGAGAGATCACTAGCTCGTGGATCCACGAGAAAGCTTTCCTAGATCCGATAGAAATCGAAAACTAAATTAGAAACTATTCTATCAATCAATAATTCACATATTCTAATTAAATAAATACAAACAACACAAACGACCTTTCTTAGAAAACGTGTCCAAAACTTAGAACTTAAAAGCATAGCTTTATTAAGATTTAAGGTTAAAACTAAATCAAAACGGATTAATACAATATCACTTGGGACATTTCCACTACTTTTATAAATTTAATTTTAGCGAAACAACTATACAAATAACCAATTTCATAATCTCACTTAAAATCTAGGGTTTTGGGCCCGAAAATACGATTCGGTAAAATTCTATAAGTTTGATCAAATTTAATGTTTAGAAATGCAATTAAACACATTTTATAAAATATCAAATAATTAATTGATCAAAACCGATAATAGAAATATCCAATTTAGCACAATTAGGGTTTTTGAGCCCGGAACGCAAATCCGATCAATTCTTGCCAAAACATATCAATTGACGATTCGAAAATGTAATTAAACATATTATAATGTAATTTATATAGTCAATTGAATAAAATAACCCGATTACACAATCCAATTTAAACCCGCGGGAGTTTTGACCTAACAAACCAATTTCGATCAATTACGCATAATTTTCCCAAATCAACACTTCCAATATAAAATTAAATACATTTTAAACGATATTATAAAATCAATTGAGTGGAACGGCTCAATTATACGACCCGATTTCATTACACCCAAAATTTGACCTAGGAATCAAATTCCGATAAAACCTGCATAAATTTATCAAATTGACGGTTCCAAAATGAAATTGGATACATTTTATAACATATTGTATAATCAATTTGTCCGAAATCGCAAAAATGGACGGATCCGAAAAATTCGGGCATAACCCGACCAAGAATCCAATTTTTCCAAAATCTCAACACAACCGCACAATTAACCTATCCAAATCAATCTTACACCATATACATACATAAACAAATAATCAATTTAGCTTTTTATAAGCTAATTCATACCCAATTAATCAAAATAAGGGTTAGGGTTTTTCAGAAATTATACCACACAAAAATCAGTAAAAATCGAAGCAAGGAGGGCCGGGAAGCTTTGTCGAGGGCCGGGGGTGGCTCGACGGTGGTCGCCCGAGCTCGCCGGGGACCAGGCGGTGGCGTGAGTTGCGCGACTCGTCGCTGCTCTGCTGTAGTTCGTTGCTGGTGCTGCGCGGCTGTTTCGGTGGCTAATGCTTCGGCTGCTGCTGCAGGTTGAGGCTGACGAGGGCTGGCGAGGTTGGCCAGAGCGGAGAGGAGGCGGCGGCTAGCGAGGGAGTAGGGAGGAGGAGAGAGGAGAGGGAGGCCGGTTAGGGTTAGGGTTGCAGAACGGGGGCGCACATGAGAGGGGTCGGTGTAGGGAAGAGAGAAAGAAAAAGAAGAGGGGGAGGGTTGGGGGTCCGACAGGTGCGGGGTTCTTTTTTTTTTCTTTTTTTTTTGGGAATTCACATATAGAATAAAAGACTAAAAATTTAAAAATTACCATTTGACGATTTTATCTAAATTTATTAAACGAAATTTATTTTCGAAACTATCCGAATGCTTAAAATAATTAAAAAGGTTATATAAAGAATTTCATAAACATTTTCGGAAGAATTTACTAACGAACGTAAAAATTTATATTATTTACGGAAATACATTATAAGACTCTAAAATAATATCTAAAAACCTATAATAAAATATTTAAGTCAAATTCCAATAAATCAAGACTAATTTTAATAATTTCCGAAATCGGTTTTCCGCAAACTAAAAAGCGTAGAACGGAAGAAAATTAATTTTAAAAAGAAATTCTTAAATAAGTTCCGAAAATATTTTTAATCTAACTTCCCGAAAATATTACATTCAATTAATTAAAACATCGATAAAATATTACTTCCCGAAAATGATTAATTATATTCAATTATGAATTCAAAAACATTGATAAATCCATAAAACGAATCGAAATTAAAATAATTAATTGTTTACATCAAATTACGCTAATAAAATCATTAAACTTAATAAATTTGGATTTTAAAAATTCAGGGTATTACAGTTAAGTTGTTGGTTTTGATGTTAGAAACAAATGAGTTTCTCTATTTTATATGCTAACTGTTACAGGTTTGAAATTGCTTGAGATAAGCATAATTAAAGATCAAAAAAATGAAACTAAGTAGAGGAACTAACGTATATGAAGAGATTGAAGTTTATAATAGGATACAAACTTTACAATTTGTGTAAGGTAATGAAGTACTCTTGAAGTAATTTAAGCAACAATAGGTCAAAATATATTTTTCTTAGTGTTTTATGTTTTAGACATACAGAAGAAACTTGGCTTGAGTTTTATGTTGAGTTCCTTCTAATCCTATCACAAAGGTAGTTCAAAAAGATAGGAGTTATTTTTTCATTAAAAAAAATAGAGAGTTTAATTACAAGTTATTTTTACATATTATCTTCCTAATTACATTTTCACACATTTTTGTGTCAATTGGTACGTTTGTTGAATTAGTTAGCAAAATTGTCAGCTAAATATTTGTTGCTAGTTGTGAATTAAACAACAAAGTAAATTTAGTTTTACAAAAAGTGTTGTACTTAGCTAAGATATTTTTCCACAATCATATGGAGTGAGTGGAGATTTCAGACCTTGCATTTTTAGATAGAAAATTCTTTTGAGAGCTCACGGGTTTCAGACAAAAAAGATCTTAGCTTGTTTTGTTACATTTCATTGTAGTGTTGTTGAGTTTCTATTGAAAGTTTCTTTATATCATTTATTATTATCAATTTGCATTTGGTTACTGAGCACCGAGTAGAGATCACTAGTAGACTAGAGTCATCAAGTCTTTGTGCACCTTGAGGGAGGTGATTTTATTAGCTTCTAGAGTTAGAAGTATGTTCCAACTTATAATGAGTTGAAGAGTGTTTGAGAGTTCATATATGCAAGGGTTGCACCATCTATTCCTACTTATTGTGAGCAATAAGAGAAATAGTTAGGATTGTGGATGTATGCTATTTAAGATAGCGTATCTTTTAAGTAGAGGAACTATGTAATATCTGGTGTTAATTTCTTAATTAATTTTACATTATTGAACTGATCCTTACAACATAGGGAACTTAACACTTTAGAAGTATTAACGCATACATAATTTTATCAAAATAACTATATATTGAGATTCTTTGTATTGAATAAGAAAAAATCATAGTAATATCTTCTGAAATTTAGATATTAGTTAAAAAAGTGTAGATACTCAATTCACCCCCTCCTTAGTATATGAGAAGTTGTTACGGTGTGCAAAATATTAAAAGTGGTATTAGAGTAGGTACTCTCAAAGAGATAAAGCTTTAGAGAGCCAAATATGATTGGACCTGGCGCTATAATGGAAGGGTGATCTACAAGAAAGCCACCATGATTTAATGGTCAATACTACAGTTGGTGGAGGAAAATAATGGGATACTTTCTATAGTATGAAAACTATCAAGTTTGGAACATGGTATAATGTGAGCGATATAAAAATAGAAGAAACCATTGATGGCAGGGCCATTGAGAAAGACATAAAGAACTACACATAAATATTTTAAGAAGCTAGATAAGAATGCAAATGCCCTAAAAATATTGCAATGTTCCTTTCATGTTGATGAATTTAATTGTGTCTCTGCTTGAAAATATACCAAAGAAATTTGGGATACACTATAGGTTTGTCATGAAGGAACAAATGAGGTAAAGTAATGCAAAATTGATATGTTAGTCTAAAGTATGAATCTTTTAAAATGTTTTCAAATGAATCTATTAAAGACATGCTGACTCATTTTTACTATTATAGTTAATGAATTGTCATCTTTAAGAAAAAATTACAATAATAAGAAAAAGGTTAGAAAGATTTTTAGAAGTCTGTCTTTGGAATATATGCCCAACACCACATCTATACGAGAAGCTAAGAAGTTGAGCAAATACTCACTTGAAACACTCATTGGATCTCTAATGGATTATGAAGATATAATCATTTCATTCCACACTAAGAAGGGACTAGCTTTGAAGGTTGGAAGTAGTGAAGAAAGACCTAACTCTAATGATGAAGAGTTTGGTTTTCTCACAAAAAAATTCATGATTTTTTTTAGGGAATTAAAAAACGATGAATCAACAAAGGAACAAAGACAAGAGAAGTTTCATCCCTAAGTTTGACTTCTCTACCGAAAATTTTTTTAAGTGTAATAAATCATAGAATCAGGAATTATCCTGATTGGGATTATGAAAGTAAGAAAAAAAAGGAACCATCTAAGAGAGACTATAAGAATGTCATGATTTTTGTTGACTGGGGTGACGATGAGATAGATGAAGAACCAAGTGATGGACAAGAGGAGAATCATGCCAATATTTTTCTCTGAACTATTAACAAGGTGGTAGGAAACAAAAGAAATAAATGAGGCTAAAAGTGGTGGAGGCACGTCCAAATCAAGGAAGAAGAATTTGTGGCTGATGACAAATAGAGGATTTGATTTTGAGTCAGGTGATGAAGATGGTGTGGTAAACATTGCTAAACTTAGACTCAAATTAGAAAGTGCCCTTAAACACAAAATTCTTGAGGTATTTTATCAATTTTTGATTAATTGCAATGAAGTTGGCATTGAAAAAGGAAGCTAATCACTTATGTAGAAGAAACTAATTTAGATCGTGACAAATTTAATAGTAAGTTTGAAACTAAGGATAAGACACCAAGATATAGATTAAAATCACTTATGCTAGAAAATTAGAAACTAATTGATACTGCTTCTCAACAACATGAAGTGATCAATGGGCTTATAAAAAATCTGGAAAAAGAAACAAAACTTAATGGTTTAAGAAAAAAGGTTAAGGAACTAACCCAAAGGAAAAAAGAACTTGAGAAAAGATGGATCGATAATAAGGAATGGTTGAATGCCAATAATTTTGTAGAAACCATGAATAGTTTGTCAAATAATTATTACAAACAAGGGCTAGGCTTCCCTGGTGAGAATCAACTTGTTAGGACAGACTTTAGGAAAAGAAAGTATGCCGATTTTCCAGAATACAAAATGTGTACTCACTATGGTAAGAATGATAACACTATACTTGATTGCTTAAGTAAGATAAAAACCATGAGTAGAAGTTTCTCCTACATTAGGGTTGTCTGGATTAGAAAAGATTTAGCTCATAGTGATACTAGACCATTAGGATCCAAACTAGCTTGGATTTCTAAAATTAAAAACTAATATTTTTATTTAGGGTGGAGTAAGAGGGGCAACCTATGGTTTTTGGATGACAGATTCTTAAGACACATGATAAAGGACAGAACTGAGTTCCTCTCATTATTTTCCTTTAGTGGTCGAACTATAACATTTGATGACAACAAAAAATGTGAGATAATTGGTATAGGTAAGGCTTGTAAGTCATTGTCACATTCCATTAAAAATGTTATGATGGTAAAGGGTTAAAAATAATTTACCTAGCATTTTCTAGTTGTGTGATAGGGAAAACAAAGTTGAGTTCCTCTTAGATAAATGTTTAATTGTTAATTTGAGTATCGAATGAATAATTCTTAGAGGAGAAAGACACAATAATGACTATAAAGTGGACTAAAAGAAATTTAAAGATGAAAGTTTCAAGTGTGTGAGCTTCATTGAGGAGGATCTATTCCTCTGGCATAGAAAACTTGGTCATATGAGTTTCACACAACTCAACAAACTTAAGTTTAGATAATTGGCACAAGGGTTATTATCTATTAAATTTGAATTGGATGGTGTATGGTGCTTGCACTAGAGTTAAGTCGGTTAGATCATTCTTTATGCCAAAGGTTATGGTAAGTTCTTCTCAAACACTTGAACTATTACATATGAATTTATATGAACTAATGAGAATTGCTAGTAGAAGTAGGTGCATTTTTGTTATTGTGGGTGAATTTTGCATATTCACTTAGACATTATTTTTAGCTTAAAAGGAAATATATATATATTTTAAAGAAAACAACAACAAACAAACTTGCAACAGAAATATATTAGATAAGATCATGGAACTAAGTTTGAAAATCATAAATTCATTGAATTTTGCATACTAAATGGAGTTGAACACAAATTCTAATCTCTTAGGACTTCATAATATAATGGAGTGGTTAAAAGAAAGAATATAACACTAGAAGAAATTGTAAGGACCATGTTGCTCTTAACTTCTCTGCCAGGAAACTTTTGAATTGAGGCTATGAACACTCCCTTCTACATTTTGAACATAAACCTGATCAAACCAATATGAAAGAAGATTTCCTATGAATTGTTCAAGGGAAGGAAACCAAACATGCATACTTTAGAAGCTTTGTGTAGTAATGTTTTGTGTTGAGTAATGACAAAGAAATTGTGGGAAAGTTTGATGTAGGGAGTGATGAAGCAATGTTCCCAAGCTACTCTAGCCACACCAACGCTTTCCAAGTTTACAGCAAAAGGAAAATATGCATTGAGGAGAGTGTTCACAAGGTCTTTGATGAATCTAACAAATTAAATCTAGTATAAGATGAAGAATTTTACACAATAATGATAAAAAGAGGCATCAAGTTAGGGTAAACAAGAAAAGGCTAGAGGAACTTAGCAAGTAGAAGGATCATATTTAGTCGAGCACGCTAATCATCTAAAAGGTAATGAACAAGATAAAACTTCAACTCAACCATAAGTTCCTTAGAGATTGAAAAATGCACATAACAAAAGGACAATATGTATTGTGGAGAGTGTTCACAAGGTCTTTGATGTATCTAACAAACTAATTTAGTGCAAGATGAAGAATTTTACATAAGAATGATAAAAAGATGTATCAAGTTAGGGGGAAACAAGAAAAGGCTAGAGGAACTTAACAAGCAAAAGGATCATATTCAACTAAGCATGCTAATTGGCTAGAAGGCCTTGAACAAGACAAAACTTCAACTTAGCCCCAACTTCCTTAGAGATTGAAAAGTGCACATCTACTTAATCTTATTATAGAAGACCCTAGATAGGAAGTTTATTTATATTTATATTATTGAGCCTCGTAATTGTGTTGAAGCATTGTAGGATGCATACTAGGTTATAACTATGTAAGAGGAAGTAAATTAATTTGAAAATAAAAAAGTATGACACCTAGTATCAAGACCAACGAATTAATATATGTTTGGAACCAAAAGAGTATTTATAAATAAGTTAGACAATTATGGTACAATCACAAGCAAAAAAGTAAGATGAGTGGTACACTAATATTTTCAAGAAGAAGGAATAAATTATGATGGAACCTTTACTCCTATAGCTAGAATTGAAGCTATCAAAATGATTATAGCATATGAAACACACAAGAACATTAAGCTTCATTAGATGGATGTAAAAAGCGCATTCTTAAAAGGCTATTTGAAAGATGATGTCTACATTAAACAACTTGTAGGGTTTGAGGATTCCAAACCAACCTACTATGAATATAAAATAGATAAGACATTATATAGTTTAAAACATGCTTCACAGGCTTAGTATGAAAGATTGCCATTTTTTTGATAGAAAATAAGTTTACCTTATGATAAGTGAATTTGAGATGAGTATGATGGAAGAAGTTGAGGGATGTAAACGGGGAAAATTTTATTTGAAACCCGATGGGTCTTATCCAATATATACTTAAATGGATATAGATAAACATATACAGATACAGATATGGATGATGAAAGAAAATACTTATTGGGTTCAGCTATGGATATGGGTAAGGGATATCCATATCCATACATGTACCTATACTCTTATCCATATCCATATTCATTTACCCGATATATAATTACCCTTTTACCCTTAATTTTAGAATAAACGTAATATAATATTAAGGTTAAAATTATCATTTATCTTAAACCTAAATGGGTTTATCCATCGAATAATGGATTTTTCCGTTGTGTAATATATATTAACGGGCAAAAGGGTTATCATACGGATAACGGATATCCAATGAATACAGATACAAATTTGTTAGTGGATACCCATTTAGGTACAGGTATAGATTTGGTTATGGGTTTTCTTATCGGGTACGAATATAGGTATGAGCGTATCCACCCTAAACCCACCCTATTTACATCCCTAAAGAAGCTTAGTTTTCCCTAGGGTTATAGATCAAGCAAACAACAAAAGGAACCATGAAACATAAACAAAAGTATTTAAAGAAATTGATTAAGAAGTATGATATATAAAGTGCTAAAGTTTACGACATAGTTATTCCTATAAATGTAAAGCTAGACAAGGATGTTGAAGAAAATGTCTACAGAGGTATGATTGATTCATTACTATATATCATAGGTAATAGACTTGAGATTGTGTTTAATGTCTACCTTTGTGATAGGTTTCAAGCTAAGGAAAAGGAAACACATCTAAAAAGTTTGAAATGGATTCCATATCTAAGAGGATCTAATGATCTATGTTTTATGGTATTCTAATCAATCTAACTTTGAACGTTATGGGTATAGTAACACTGATTTTGTAGGTTACTTAGTGGATAAAAAGAGCACTTCTAACATGATATTTTTAGAGGATATTGTTTGATCTCTTGGGCTTCCAAGAAATAAAATTAAATTACATTATCAATGGCTGAAGCTAAATATGAATTAGTTGTTACATAGTGTGCTAAATTGCTCTAGATTAAGTAACAATTGCATGACTATGGTTTTGAGGTAAATTGGTTTCTAATTATGTATCACTATAAACATTTCCAAAAATCCTATGCAACATTTAAGAACAAAATATATAGATACTAGACATCATTTTCTTAGAGGTAACATTGAAATTAGTTTTTATTAAAATGTGTTTTTGTGATATTAATTGTCAAATAGATAACATTTTAACTAAGATTTTGAGCCAATATAGGTTTGAGAAACTCAACTTGGAACTGGGAATGATCAAGATCCATTAAGAAAGCTAAGTTCTTTCAAAATCTAATGATTTTCTACAAGAGGTATGTTCTCTAGTAAATACTCATACTAGTGATTTAAGTCATTGTTACTCCTATCAACAACATAAGATGTTACCTAGGAAACAAGAATGGGTCACTCATTTATAGTGCATAATGTTATCCTGATGATTACCAATAGTTATTCTCAAAGCTACTGTGTAAGGAACTTAAGAGAGTTCCTTATGGAATAGAATAATGGTATTATTTTCAAATTATCTTTACCATTGTAATTTGTTATCATTTGAGTAAAATTAATTCTATTAAAATTATATGCAACAACCTTGGTAAGTCCAATATGTTCTTTTAAAATCCATCACTTGTTTAATTAACTAACTCACTTACCTCTTTTATCATTATACGTCATCTATATATACATATATGCAAACATCAAACTCTTAACTCTCTTCTTCTCTCTAAATTCACTATATCCGCCCTAGCTAAATCCTCCTCAAATTTCATTAAAAAAACTCCTTTCGCACTTTAGTGTATACTAATGGTTCTAAAAACCCTAAAAAATCATATTGTGTTTGTGACAAAGTTAGAATCTCAAGAAAAATGGGTTATTGGCTCTATGAAAGTGTCGAAGGCTTCTATTAATACTATGTGAAAGTTTACAAGGCTTTAGAGAAAATTGTTGGATGTTTCTCCAAAACCCCAAGAGTGGTAAAAGAAAGGCTAAAGAAGAAGTTATTGATGATGCATATGGTAAAAAGAAATGGAGGAAGATTGAGAAAGGTATGTCAATAAAGAAGGGAGAGAAAAGAAAGAGAAAATATCAAAAAAGGAGAAGGAGAAGGAGAAGTGAATAGTGAAAGAGAGGGATCAAAAGGAATTTGAAGTTGAGAGATAAAAGAAAATGAGGGGTAAAAGAAAACTAAGAAGGATAAAGAACGAAAGATTGGTGAGGAAAATGCTAAAAATATAGATAGAACAAAATAGGGGAAATGTGAGAACTTCTTTATAAAGTTATGTAAGAAAATATTGGTGTTGAAGGAAGAAATATTTTTTGAATATGAGAAGGAAGCCAAATTTGATGAGAAAAAGGAAGAACAGAAGGAACCAAGTCCTTTTAAATAAAATAGGAAGGGTTTGGATTAAGTAATGGTTGAGGGGACCATCAATGAAGTAGCGGCAAATGTAATGACTACTGGTGAGGAAGAAAAGGAAGAATATGGATAAAAGTAATCCTCAAAAGAAGATAAGGTTTATGAAAGTGGTTGTGCCAAGGCAAATGATCCTCAAGTTAAAGAAAAGATTTCTCAAGGAATTAAGTCTAAGAGTAGCTCATCGAGTAGCTCTGAAGAAACTAAGAGTGAAAAGGATTTAGATGATTTATCATCTTACAATGAACCCAAATTTAATGAGTTAAAGGAGGAGGATGATTCAAATCAAAAGGTTGTGGAAGGAAAAATGTTTTAGATTGAAAGAAGTTCCTAGTAGAGTTGAAGACGACCGAGTACACTAAGGAAGAAGCAATTTCTAAAATCAATAATCCAAATGAATTGTTTTTGCCTTATAAAGGGAAAAAAAGGTTGGTGCTAAATGGATGGCTTTTATGGAGGAAACAATAGATGGAAAGGAGGAGGAAAATGAGGCCTTAGAGTAAGAGTCCAAAGGTAAGGAGAAAGAAACTATTACCTTCTCTATGTTTAAGGAACTAAAAGGACTAATGCCTAGTGTATCTAAGAATCAAGCTGACAAGATAAAGATAATTAGATAATACAATACATTGTTTAACAAAGTGACTTAACTCACTATAACTAGGCATGCTATCTTAATAAATAAACTCAACATCATATCATTGTATAGCCCTTAGTTTCCCTCCCTTACCCAGAATTGAAGCCAACTATTTTATTTTTATTTTTCATTTAGTTGTCTCTTGAAGAAATTAATCTTTTTAACTTTTCTAGATCTATTCTTCTTTATTATCATTTAATAAGTCTTATGTAATTATTTATCTATAAATAATATCTTTAAAAAGTTAAAACTCTATCATGTGTTCCAAGTATAGTGTATTTCAACACCTGGAGGAGCCAATATAGCACCCAAAATCAAGCATATCTAAACTTGAGAAAGCATATGTCTATTTTTGAACTTACTAAGTCTTGGTTGATTAGCATGATTTTCACTCTTATGTCTATATTACTATTATTTTTTGTATGTTTTTGCTATTGACAAAATGAGAAGAAGGGATGATGCTGGCTCAATTGATTTAAAGGGAAAACTAATCTAATTTGGAGAAACTCTACAATCTCATGGGGTTCATTAGGAAGAATTGTCTAGTAATCTAAGTAATAACTCTTAAGTACCATTTTCTTATTAAAGATTAGTCGCTTGATTGATTTTTGGTTGTAGAAAGTAAATAAATAATCTTACGAAAACTTGGTTTTAAAAGGGTTTTCACTAATATCAACATGCATATATATCTATTGGTGATATTTTTGAGTCTTGCAATAAAATTCACTATTTCATAATTGCTTATGTGTGTTTCTAATGATGGAGCTCTTAGTGAAAGGTTAGAAGGAACTAAACATTGTTTCTTCACCATGATCAAAATTATTTAAGACATTATTTGCTTGTCATCATTAAAAAGGAAAATTTTGTTAAGTTCATGGTTTTTGTGCTAACAAAAAATGAGTTTCTCTATTTTATATGCTAATTGTTACAGGTTTGAAGTTACTTGAGACAAGTAGAATTGAACATTAGAAAATGGAATTGAGTTGAGAAACTAAAGTGCATGAAGAACTTGAAGTTTATAAGAGCATCTAGACTTTAGGACTATGTGTAAGGTAATGAAGTACTCTTGAAGTAACTTAAACTATATTAGGTTAAAAAAATATGTTTTTAAGTGTTTTATGTTTTGGATATATGGAAAAAATATTATCTTGAGTTTTATGCAAAGTTCTTTGTGAGCCTATGACAGAGGTAGTACAGAAAATGGGAATAAGTTTTTTAGTGGGAAAACGAGTTTGGTTCCAAAATACTTTTTATAGAATATCTTGGTAAATTTTTGATAAAGGTAGTTTGAAAATATAATAATTGTTTTTTCACAAAAAAAAGTTTAATTGCAAGTTATTTTTATATAATATATTTTTAATTATCTTCTCACATAATTTTGTATTACTTGGAAGAAATATCCTTAAAAAAATTTGAAAAAAATATTAAGGTATTTAATAAGCTAATATTTTTACATAAAATCGGAGAAAAGGTTTTTTGTTATATGTTTTGTGAGCATATCTCTTTAGAAATCATGACAAGCTAAACCTAGAGGTAACAACCAAGATTTTTTTTACCATGGTTAAATATGTTTGTTGGCTTGGTCAATGGATTTTCAACTACATATTTATCACTGGTTGTGAATTAACCAATAAAGTAAATCTAATTTTGTAGGAAAATGTTATATTTACCTGAGATATTTTCCCACGATCATATGGAGTGAGTGGAGATTTCCAAGATTGTATTTTTTAGAAAGAAAATTATTTTAAGAGCTAATGGGTTTTAGAGTAATAATCTTATATTGTTTTATCACGTTTTTATAGTAATGTTGATGAGTTCCTACTGAGATTTTCTTTGTTATAAGTTATTCTTATTGAGCTATATGTGGTTACTAATCACTAAGTAGAGATCAGTGATAAAATAGAGTCATTGAGTCTATGGCACCTTGAGGGAGGTGATTTTAATGGCTTTTAGAGTTAGAAGTGTGTTCCAACTTATAATGAGTAAGGGTGTGCAACGAACCATGCTTGATGGACACAAAATAAATAAGAACCTAGTCAAGGACTAAAAATTTTCAAAGGGGGGGGGGATTGAAGGTTGGACTAGTACTAAATTAGAATTACTTGTCATGGATTGGTTAGGATTATAATTCTTAAATTATGTATTTTTATTATATATATGTACTAGACCAGATGATACCATAACCCGTAGGACCATTTTTTTTACTTTGAGAATAAAACCCGAATCACAGACTAGTATAATGGGCATGGTATTGGATTGGAACCCAAAATAACTAGTTGGTCTAGTCTAAATTTTTTATTATACCCTGAATTTTATCTAATATTAATATCGAATAATTAATACTTCAATTCAATTCTAATATTGAGAAATCAACATTTTTGCCTTACCCTAATTTCTTAATCCAAAATCTTAATCTAATCTTAATCTTTATTCTGGGTGATTTATATTATTTTTAACCTACACTTAAATCCTATATTATCAATATCCTAATATTATGTAACTTAACTAATCATAAATTTTCAATCTAATCTTAGCCATACACTTATCCTTTTTCTCTTTCTCCTCTTCCTTTTCTTTCCCCCTTGCTCGACCGACCTTCTTTTTCTTGTTCTTCCTCCTTTACCAGCGTAAAACCCTTCTGACCATAATCCATCTACCATGTTGCCATGAATAACTTCCCTACCCTCATCATCATCAACTATCATATCTGAGATGTGCTTCAGACTGTTCCACCAGTTTAAGAATGGTGGGGTCTTTGAACTCAACGTAAATAAAATAATAAAATATGATATATCTATTAATGAGATCTGGAGTTAGTACCTTACATTATTTTACATTAACAAACATGTATGCTTATTTTCTTTATACCCCTTACTCAACTATACTGTTACCTTACTCAGTACGTAGTGTACTGATCATCATTTTTATGGGTGCTGCTCATTCTGAATAATAGATTACCCGAATGTCTATATGCAAGTTGATGAGGACTTGATGGATGATTTTTCACCTTATGATACCTTATTTGTAGAGGAGTGATTTATGTATCAAGGTTGGAGCATAGAGTCAAGTTATTCAGATGTTAGTGTTACCCAAATACCTTTTTGGACTCTTAGCTCTATGGTATCCCTTTTAGTATTTTTTGGATATTATACTATAATATAATCTCTAATTCATATTTATGTGTATGAATCTCCTCTCATTTTCTATTTATCATGTCTTACATTCTAATTATTTTGCGTTGTGATTGACGTAAGGATGGTATGGTAAGCTAGACTTATGTCAATTATGGTGGTAGCACCCAACTATTTTGGTATTATGTTTCCGCTAAAAATACATTTTTTCAATAATAAATTTGGGGTGTTACATTTTTGGTCAGGGTTGAATGTTTAACACTCATAGTACTAAGTTGATGAGTGTTTGATAGTTTATACACACAAGGGTTGCACTATCTATTCCTATTTATTGTGAGTAATAAGAAAAATAGTTTAGACTACTGATGTATGCTACTAAAGAGAGGTGTATGTCTTAAGTAGAGGAATCATACAGTGTCAAGCTTTGATCTCTTCATTACTTTTATATTATGAAACCGATCCTTACAACTCAAGGAACTGAACACTTCAAAATTATTTTTGTATATATATTATTGTCAAAAGAACTCTTGAGAATTTTCCCATTTAACAAAAAAAATTCACAGTAGTATCTTTTGAATTTTATAGATTAGAAAAAAAAGTGTAAATACTTAATTCATACCCTCTTGAGTATGCGGGAAACTTTTTCACTATGAAAAACCTTACAAATATAGTGGTGGTGAGATTAATCGAGAATGACAAGGTTAGCTCACTTCTTTTTGTCGCAATATAGAAAGATGAGTGAGGATAGTGGGACCAAAAGATATCCGGGGAGGGAGGAGGAGAAGCCACATATCCAATTTTGTTCCAGAATTAAAGAATTTCCATTTTTTCTTTATCTTAACTTATTGACGTGTCAACTATCTCACAATTTAGGACCATGCGAGATGTTGTACAATATATAATTTTTTAAGTGGTTCTGAATTTTTGTTGGAAGGTATGGTTCTATGCATCCTAATAGAGTGATAGTTAACGTTAGTGTATAAACATTGATATCATCATTAAACTTGGAAATAAACATTAGATCACTTGTAATAAAAACATGGGTAAAATATTACCCATAACTTTTTGGTTAATTGTACTACATCAAAATAAATCTTATGACAATAACTAAAGAAAGGCAAAATTACATATTATTTTCTTCACACTTTCAACTGAGAAAAGCACAATTAAGTAGAAAATAGACAAAAATATTATCATTTTGTGTTCTTTCTTTTTGTTAATTTTGTTTTCTTTATTGAAATTGTCAAGGGAAAATTGATTACGTAATTGTCTTTATTAATGGAGTGCAAAATAATAAATAGATAACATATATAAGTTCATAAAGAACAAAAGTTGCATTATGTATGTTATCAAAACATATATCAATTAACTAGCCAAGATTGACGTAGCGGTTGGGGTAATGCATTAAAAATTCTACAAGGTCCTAAGTTCAAGTCCCACTAGGTGAAAAGAACTTCGAGTTAGATAGTCATTCTCCCTATTACAAAAAGAAGATATGAATCCTTTGTGTGTGTTAGGAGTATGGACACAGTGTGCAAAGATTACTTGGATGAGTTGTTAGTTAAACACTATGTTAGTGTTGAGTTGACATTTTATAAAGGAATTTTGTTATAATATTTTGACCTTTCCATTTATTTATCTTTTTTTTTCATATCCCTCTCATTGTGTATTAAGAATTTTAGGGACAAAAGATAATGGACAATATAGACATTGAATTATGTTGACTTCGTAAGTCAAACAATGTCCTTGTACTTGCTTTGATGATCCCAAATGTGTTTTGATAAATAATTTGCTTGGTTAAGTGTGCATGAAATATGATTAAAATGCACTTATTTAGATCATTTATTAAAATGCAAATTTAAAAAAATCAATCAAGTTTCAAAGCACAAGAGAAGAGCGTATGAAGGTTACTAAGACTTATGGTTTAATGGTTATATTTGTAAGTCTTAGTGATGCATATGAGATTCAACTTGGGTCTTGATAGGTTTTGGTGTTCCAAAAAGTTTTAGAACAACTAAAAATAAAGAAAGAAATGGGGGAGATTTTGAGAAGATAAAAATTGATTCTTGGAAAACCCTTGAATCAATACTTGTAAGAAACACCTAAGGTATAAACTCTTAGGATAAATCTTGTAACATTTTTGCAATACCTTCAAACTCTTACACCTAGAGAATGAAGGGGAAGAATCTCGGTTTTGAGAGAAAAATATGTCGCTAAAAGGTGAGTTGTTCTCATTTCATCCTAAACTTGACACTTATAGAAGTATAGGATTAAATGTTATAACTTAATCAACTAATACATATGGTTAGAGCTTAAATTAAGAAGAAACTCTACCTAAGTTCCATTTAGTGTGTCTTGGTAATGGGGGTGTAAACTTATGCATATTTTTGAATCTCCACCCATATTATCAAATGTTATAATTCACACAACAACCATAACACATAAAAGGAAAAAGACAAGGTCCTTTTAATATTTTAAGTAACAAAAAGAAGTAAGGAATGCCTTCTAACCTTCTTTGTTCTTCTCCAAATCTACATTATTCTTCCCAAGCGCTTAAAGTGGCTTGACATCCAATATGAGAGGGACTTGTGGATGATTTGTGTGGCTTTCAAGGTGTTGATGGTCTACATTTTTTAGGGTCTCTTAGGGTTAAAAATATTAAGGAAATATGGATAAAAATATGGGGAAAAGATTTACCAGAAACATGGCCTTAGGTACCTTCTTTTCGGTTGTCTTGTGGATGACAAAAGGAGAATTTTTGCATGTATTTCATGGCTAGGTTTTGATAGATAATTAATTTATCCAAGTAAGGAGAGTTTTGTGACTCTCAAACTTGGAAAAATTAATGGAAAGATTAAGATCATAAATAGGGGATGATCTTTCATCATCCTCTCCCTCTTGAAAGGTAGCCTCCTTGCTTTTAAAGGTTTGTCATGAATGTCAGGAAGTAGATATCCCACATTAAATGTGTTTGATATATCTCCCTACGATTGTAAATGATCTAAGCCAGTTCGGTATTCGGCTCGGCTAGGCTCGTTCGTTTAGTTAAATGAGCCGAGCCCTAGCTCGAAAAAGCTCGGCTCAGTTAATTTTTTGGCTTTGGCTCGTGAGCTCGGCTCGGCTCGGCTTGTTAAAACATCATTTTAGGCTCGTTTAGTTAAATGAGTCGAGCCCAAGCCTAGGGGTACTTGGCTCTGTTCGACTCGTTTACAACCTTATATCTCCCATATACTCCAGTAGTTCTAGCTTATAAGCATTGTCACCGGTATTCTTAATTACTTTGTACAGGCCATCACTTCCAGGCATGAGTTTGTTCTTCTTTTTAGAAGGAAAACATTCCTTCCAAAGGTGAAGCCAAAGTATATCTCCTGGTTCATACAAGTATTATTTTTAGTGCTTTTTGGCTTTATTCTTGTTCATTTCATTCACCCTCTCCATTTTTTACCTCACTTATTTGTGAAGTATTCATTTCCTTATCCCTTTCTTGTGCTTCAAAGTTGGAGTGGGCTTCGATGGGAAGAGATAAGATATTGATGGGAGTAATATGGTTCACCCTATATACTACTTCAAAGGTTAAGTGTCTTACAACATAATTTGGTGATCAGTTGTAGGCAAACTGAGTATGTGAAAGTTTGGTGTCCTAATTCTTTTAAGGATTTTTGAACCAAACTTCTAAGGATCATTCTGAGGGCTCTATTGATAACCTTGGTTTTCCCATAGGTTTACGGATAATAGGGGATATTGAATAGACGTTTAGTACTAACTAACCTCCATAAGATCTTCCAGAAGTAGCTAAGGAACTTGGTATCCCTATATGAGATAATAGACTTAGGAATACCATGTAGCTTAACTATCTCTTTGAAAAAAAGATTAGTTATAGAAGAGGCATCATCCATTTTATGACATGCAATGGAATAATCCATCTTAGAGAACCAATCCACCACCACCATTATAACATCATTTTGCTTTTGTGTCTTGGGCAATGCTACAATGAAGCCCATACTGCCATGTCTTAATTTCTTCCACCTTAGAATAATCCACGACTATTCCATATTTAAACACCACCAAACCTAGAAATTTAACCCTAGGTACAAAGAATAGGCACTTCTCTAGTTTAAAATACACTTGGTGACCTCTAAGTGATAGAAATACAAGGTTGAGATGGTTTACATGTACTTCCTCACTAGAGCTATACACAAGGATGCCATCAAAGCACACAACTACAAATTTGATAATGAATGGCCCAAGTACCTCCTTTATAAGTCTCATAAAGGTACTAGGGGCATGTGACAGACTAAAGGGCATAACCATCCACTCATACAATCCTCCATTAGTTTTAAATGTAGTTTTTCATTCATCACCATCTTTCATTCTTATTTGGCAGTAGCCACTCCTTAGGTTGATTTTGGAAAACAAGATTGCCCTATTCAAACAGTCAAGTATATCATCAAGTCTAGAAATATAATACCTATACTTGATAGTAATGTTGTTGATAACTCTATTATCAACACACATTCTCATGGTGCCATCTTTCTTTGGCACAAGTAAGGAAGGCACAGTACAAGGGCTAAGGGACTCCATTATTAAACCCTTATAAAATAATTTGTCTTCTTGCCTTTGCAAATTTAAGTCTTCCTTAGGGTTACACCTACAGGCTATATTATTAAGGGTATAACACTGGGTAAAAATTCTATTTGCTACTCTATGCCTGTAATAAAGGGGTTAATACATTGGGTAGATTATTAGGGAATACATTATGAAAATCCTCTAATAATACCATAACCCGTGGCTCATTACAAACCCTCCCCTCATTATCCTCTAGCAACAACAGCAAGTAGATTACTTCCCCTTTTACTAAGGCCTTATCTAGACATTTTTTACCTATGAGTAAGGAATTTTTACAACTTATATCAACATGACTAGGCCGACTATCTAAATAGGTGAGAACAATCTTCTTCATAGAAAAATTCAAGAAATAACTGTTCTTTCTTCCATCATGCAAGACACTTCTATCAAATTGCCATGGATTTTGCAAAAGTAAATGACAAGCATCCATTGGATCTACATGACACACCATCTCATCTTGATATTTCTTCCAAATGGAGAATGGAACCTTCACTTGCTTTGTCACCTCCATCATGTTAGCATCATTAAGCCATTGTAGCTTATATGGTTTGTCACGTTTTGTAGTAGATAGACTGAGCTTCTCTACTAAAGTTCAAGAAGCAACATTAACACAACTTCTTCCATATACAATAAGAGAACATATTTTTCCAAGCATGGTGCACTTGGTTTGAAAAATTATCTCTCTTTGGGAATCATCTACTTCAGCCTCTTTAGTATGCAACACTTTTCTAATCATCAAAGATTCTCCTACATTTGGTGGTGCAAACTTCTCCTCTCTATTAATGGTTGAGACTTCTTCCTCCTTTTCACTCTCTTCCTCTCGGTTAGCTTCCTCCAAATCTACCATGGTCATCACCCTTTTATTAGGGCACTCATTTTTATAGTGTCCTAAGCTTTGACACTTAAAACACCTAACGCTCTTGGTTTTATTCTCAACTGCCACTCGCTTGCTCCTCATATCTTTTATCAAAGGTGTGGAAGGGGCTTTGAATGGTGGAGGAACATCCCTTGATGTGCTAGCATCCTTTTTTAGACCTCCATATCTCACCACCGTCTTCTCCTTTTTATTTTTTTGACCTTGATAGTTAGATGATAAAGCTCATCCAAGGTATAATACCTATGTATATCCACCTTTCTAGCTATGTCTTGCCTAAGACCACCACAGAAATGAGACATAATATATTACTTTAGCTCATCCAAACTGAGCCTCATAGAGAGTTTTTCAAACTCTCTAATATACTCCTCTACACTCAATGATCCTTGTTTCAAAGATGAATTTTTTTTATACATCTTGAGTGAAAGAAGGAGGAAAGAATCTCTACCTCATCAACTTTTTCATTTTCATCCAAGAATTAACTTTCACCTTTTTTTCTCCTTTTGTGAACTACATTATCCCACAATAAGGAGGTATGACCTTTGATCTTAAGAACCACCACCTTAATTGCTTTGATTTCGGAATAACCTTTGGCCTTAAATAACACATTACTCCTCGGGATTGTGAATGTCTTCAAACTTTGGGACCCCAACCCTAACATTAAGTTTTCTTATTTTTTATTATTCCTCCTCCTTTTCTCCATAGATGACTTAATTGAGGATGAGTCTTCTCCACCCACTATCGATATGCACAAACTCTTTGTGTGGCTCACGAAATGGGGGTGTTTTTCTAGGATGGTCTCGGGTCACATTAGGGGCTGATGTTTCCAAGATATCAAGTACTCTACTTATATCATTTTGAAGAGACTAAATGGCTTTGTTCCTTCTTAAATTTTGTGTTTCCTAAAGGCTCAACCTTCTTGGTACAGGAAGGTCTCCCATTGAAGGATAAGAAAGTTAAGAAGGGAATAAGAATAGATTCTGGGAAGGAAAAAAATGGGATAGGTTTTGAATGGGGGGTGGTTGGCTAGAAATTTTTGTGTGTGTGTTTGGTTTAGATAATATTGATAAGAAGATAAAGGTAAGACCTATATTGATAAAACCTAAGATTTGATACCAATTTTATGCATATGAGATCCAACTTAGGTCCTACTAGGTGTTGTTGTTCCAAAAAGTCTTAGAAAAAATCGAAAATAAAGTGAGAAATAGGGGAGATTTTGAGAAGATAAAAATTGATTCTCGGTAAATCCTTGAATCAATACTTGTAATAAGCACATAAGGTATAAACTCTTAGGATAAATCTTTTAATATTTTTATAATAAATTCAAACTCTTACACCTTGAGAATGAAGGGGAGGACTCTCGGTTTTGAGAGAAAATATGTAGTTAAAAGGTGAGTTGTTCTCATTTCATCTTATCCTTGACACTTATAGAAGAAATGTAGGATTAAAGGTTACTAATCCATATTACTATTCAAGTATGTTCTGATAGATTTCAATAAATTGATTGATTGGTTTATGTAATGGTAACTTTCTCGTCTTACATATGAACATATTCAATTGGCTGGTTTGAAAAATCGATCGATTGAACATATAACTAATCAAACTGATCGATTGGTGATCATTAAATGATTATTTTCTATCCATTGGGAAATACAACTTTTTGGACCATTTGTGTCCAATGGCTACCCAAAGAGGGTGAACCTTATAAAAAATATCCTCAACATTTAATACAATAAATTTTTAACTGCATTCACTATATAATTAATCATCTACTCTCAAAATTAATTAATTACTCATTCAAACTCTCTTAACTTTCAAATCCCAAGTTTTTATTGAAAAGTGTTCATTACTCACTTCTCTTAATTAGAGTTGCTCTACATTTGTAATATATCTTATTACACCTATCTAGATTACATCTCATCCAAATTTCTACATTTTTATGTCTTGATTTTTATTGAGAATCAAATTGTAATCACAATAACCTAACAAATTCATTAGTAAGGGATTAGTGAGTGTTTGCCTATTATTCTTGAGATATTCTTGCTGAGCATTTAGAGAAGATAGTACGTCAATTTTTAAATCATATCTTAGAGGGTAATTGAGATTTTAAGGCTCATAATCTAGAAGAAGAGTGATAATCAATAAAAATGGTGCACTTGAAAATCTAAAAGGGAGATCCATTTGGTAGTGGATATATAGAGTAGTTTGCTCTTGAACCACTATAAGTTTTGTAATTTTTTTAATTTTCCATTCCCATTCTATTAAACTCTATTAACTCCCATCTAGGGTTCATTTATATTGATGTGGAAAAAATACTGAATATGATGGAAAATTGGGACTTAAGAATGAATATAGGGCATTAAGCCATGTGGAACATGCATTCCAGACCAACTAAAATGCTCCAATCCTATGAATCAAGGGTGAGGAGATGTACCTCTCTTGTTTCCCGAGATACATGAAGCCACATCGGTTGTACGCTTGCATTAACCATGAATGCATGCTACTTGTGTTGCTTTGATACCCTAACACACTGTCTATGCATTTTGTTTTCTCTTAGGGGTCATGTTTTATATGTTTCAGACCTCATTTTTTTAAATTTCTCAATAATTTATTATATTACCATGGTGCTTATTAATTATTATTATTATTATTTAAAATTGGTACAATACTTGAAGTTTGATAATATTTAAATTTTTGTAATTTCTATTAAGGGTGAGTATAATAAGGTTCAAAATAAACCAAAGTATAATTTTATAGTTATATTTGGATTTTTTTAAAAGCCTTTATTACATTTTGAAAAATTAAATTATGGTTTATAAACTGCAAACTGTATGTGTGTGTGTGTCATTGGTAATATCACCACCAAGTGAGTATTTTAATGTAATTCAAACTAATAGTTATATTGTAAGTTTAAGTATTCAAAATGAATCCTTCGCTATAAAGATTTTTCTCTTCATTATATCTCTAAAAATATTTATTTATAACTTTATTTTTGTTGTTTACATACGTAAAGTAGTTATATATTTGATCATTATTTGATTTGTGTTTCTATTCTATTTTAATTGCAACTGCAAATACAACACACACAACCATACCTATAGAAGTTTATAGTACGTAAGATATTACCATAAAAATAACATTTTAAAATTACAAATTAGTATATATTCTTCATTATTTTTGATTTTCATAAGAATATTAAAATGATTTTAAGCTAATTAATTTTAATTTTAATATTCTAGATTTAAAAATCATAAGCTGAACAGAACCAAACCTCACACTACTAATATGGTTTTGGTTTGGGTTATTTAAAAAGTGATTTGGTTTAGTTTGAGATTTTTACAAATCATAAAAATATAATTTGGTTTGAGACCAAAACTAGACCAAACCAAATTGTGTTAACTTCTAGTTTCTATCTATATATTTTTTCATATTTAGCATTAATTTTTGAATTTTAGGATCCAATTAACACTAGTTAGAGTGAATTATTTCAAATGGAATTGATTTTCCCCATATGAATTGATTAAGTGCGTTAAATAATGGGAAAAAATATGGTTATTGTGTTTAATCGATAGAAGAAATCCGAAGGAGGTAAAAGGGAAAAAGTATTGTTATATTGTGAGAGAGGTGGTACTTATTTTAATACCTCTAACTTTCCTAACCTTAATGCTTGAGTGGTTAGTCTCTTAATCTCGTCTTTAGCCCTTAAATCTTGTATGGAAAATTTATCCATAACATTAAAATCCTCATTTTACTTTTCTATCCTTTATAACCCTAATTTTTAATTCAAATTATCAACAATCAATTGACCAACAACACTTAAAACCCTATCATCTAAGGCCTCAGGAGGTTGACTACCAACATCTTTTGGTTGACCGAAGTTGGGTAATTTTCACCCTTCTTGATTTTATTAATTTATTTTGGATTCAAATCAATTATTATGTCCAATATTTTATATATTTGGTTTCCTAAATTAATTCTTAATCTTTTCCTAAATTTTCATATTTTTGGAAATTATTTGATTATTTCCCCCATTTTTAGCCATTTATTGGACTTTCTACCTTACTTAAACCATTTTTAATGATTTTTGACTTTATTAGACCTGAATGTTGTGAAATTATAACCTTTTTACACCCCTTAATCAAATCCTATATGGTATTTTCTCATTTAACCAAAAATCTAACCATAAACACCTCAAGCACCTTCCACCAACTCTCTTACACTCTTTCACCCATGTCAATCACTCCCATCACCCCTATTACTTGCAATCAACCCCCTATATGATTACTTTTCCTCTCTCATCCATTTTCAATATTCATTATGGGTGTATACCTTTAGCCGATCATTTGTACACTTAGCAGCTTCTCTACACTTTAACCTTGCTCTCTTCGCCTCCACTCCACTCATCTTTGGTTATGTCTGTTCTTGGTCTCTTTTCCTTGTGACTGACACCGTATCTTTCTCTTATCTCCATTTTTCTTTCCTCTTCAACTTCTAAAATCTTAAATAATAACTCTTTGGTACTTATTCTAAGCAAAAAGAGTTAATATCATAGATTGACAAAGGTTTGATCAAACTTGTTCCTAAGCCCATTTTCAGAATCTTAAGGGTTATTCACACATCTTTTAATTTTCTCTTCTTTTCTAACCCTTACTATTCTACTTGGCTAATATCTTTCTAATAATAATAATAATAATAATAATAATAATAATAATAATAATAATAATAATAATAATAATAATAATAATAATAATAATAATAATAGTTTAGTTGATCAAAGGGTGGAAGGAGCCTAAGAGTATTTTGTGCTTAGAGAGCTAATTAGCTTTGGTAAGAAATATAAATCTCTAAATTATGGCTTATTTGTGATTATGTGATAATTTGTATGATTTCCATGTTTTTTGCTAGAAAGCATATGTAGGCTTTAATTTTAGGTATATGCATGTATTGCTTGTTAATAACATTATTTTATAATTTTTATGATTTTATGAGAAGTTGTCATATTTTATGTCTTGCTAGGCTTTGTCATAAAATACTAAGCATGTTTGTAGTTTTTGTTGTTTTTTAAGTCTATGAGCGAGTAGATTAAATTATGTCTAAGTATGGTGATTGATATAAAATGTTGAAATCTAAAATTTTTGGGGTTTTAGGCCTTGGGGTGGTCTCGACCATATGGTCTTTGAGTTTTTTTTTTAAATTTTTTATTATAAATTTTAGTAAATTATATTTTGAATATGTTAATAATATAAGGGTGGTTGTGTGTAAAATTGGTAGGATTTTGAGACTCTTAGAATTTTGTGAATTATTGAGGAGGGGGATCTCAGCCTTAAGGGTAAAGTGGTCTTCTTGTAAGTTTTTGTAAAAAAAAAATGAATGTAGCATTGTGTTCTTTGAGGTTCTTAGAATAAATTTAGTGTATAATATGTTGGGGTTTGGATGAAGTTAACCTTAGTTATGAAAATAACAATTTTTGGAGATGTTTAGATGAGTGAAATACATTATTGGTCCTTCTAGGTTGAATTTGGAATTTGGTGTTTTATAAGTACTACGTGGGCTAAAATATGATAATTATCAATTATGAGTTATTTCGATAAATTGTGAATAGCATTAAATGTTATTTTATGAAAATGGCCTAACTTGGGAAATATAACAAAAAAAGGTAGCATTAGTATTTTTTTTTGTGTGAAAAATTAGAGTTAAGGTATGATTTTTGGATATGACAATTTTAATAATATTTTGGGTTAGTATGCTATTTGGTGAGTTGGAGACTCTTATGGATGGAGGTGTAGTCTACTTGTGAAATTAGGGTTTATCAGGGTATTATGACCTTTTATCTTGTGAAATTCTCCTTTACATACTTAATGTTTGTTCTTATGAACCTTGATAAATGCCGAGTATATGAAAACCTTCACTCAAAGTGCCACAAAATTTTGGCAAAAAATATAAAATACTAAGGTTTAGATAACGATTTCAATTTAAAACAGACATCAAAACTCTAGACTAAAAAAAATAGATTTGGGAACTTTAGATAATGGTTTCGTTTAAAACCATCATTGATGTAGCTCTAGATACTTATTTTTTTTATTATAATCAGCATCTAAATCCCCTCTAGTTATGTAAGAATCAATTAATGATGTAGCTTTAGATATTGGTTTTTGTAATATCTGTCATCTAAGTCCACTTAAAAATTGATATGAAAGTCTGATTTTTAGAGCACGAGAATTCCAGTGGGGCTAAAAATGCTAAAAGTGTAAGAACACTATACTTTAGATAACAATTATTTCTAAAAAACTATTATCTAAACCTTGGTATTTACTTAGTAGGGTATAGATGTAAGTTTTAAGGTAAAACCATCATCTAAAGTTGTAAAATGTAACACTTCAGATAAAATTTTTATCTAAAAATCCTTATATAAACTAAACACTTTACTCACTGATCGAAGTCCACTCCTTCTTTACAAATGTATAACGTTCACTAACCTCTCTCATTGTCACTCTATCTTTCTCTCTCTCTCTCTCTCGCAATTGTCTCTATTTCCTTCCTCCATTACTAACTTAGGTTAGCTTTGTTTCCCGCTAATTTTCACTCCACCATTATCAAAGTGATACCTATGCTAGTCTTTGACGACTATTCTTTGACCCTTTGTGTTGGTTTTTCTTGTGGTTGGCTTGTCAGCCGTCTTCTCTAACCATCTTTTTTCGCCATTGTTGTTCACCACCATAGTGTTTTGAAATGCTTCATTCTTCTTCCATTTTATTCTGGTTCTAATTTTTAATGTCTTACATGTCTTCTATCAGTCTCTCTCTTGCTTATTTTCTCCCCCTCCTCCATTACCAACTTAGGTTGTGCTTATTGTGGTATTTTTTCTCATCTTCTCCTCGTCATTTTCACTGGCGATTGTTTGCATTTAGCTAAGTAAGCTTCATTCCTCACTATTTTAGGTTTAGATTCTAGTTTATGATTTTTTTTCTTCAAAATTTCATGCAATTTGTGATTTTAATTTGTTCTTAGTCCTTTGCTTTAAATTGATGTTATAGTATGTAAATTCATGAGTATTATGGATTATATTTGACAAAAATGCTCATGGTTTGGAGATATTGTTGTTTATGTTATGCTTGTGTTATTGCATGTTGGTTTGAGGTGGAGTTGTTTATTGGTGGAAAATTTCTAGATATTATAATTTAGTTTTAGGAGTAATGTGATTGTGTACCTTCTTTTGGTTTAAGTGAAAATATTTGTGAAATTTCTATATAAGCTCATAGTTTATAGATTGAGAATTATTGCTTAACTGTTGCTTGAAAGTGTACATTATATGTTTCCTTGCTATTTGGTTTCAACTTTGATTTGATTTGATTTGATTTTTGGTTATGTTGGTGGTTTTAGAACTAAAAAAAATTATGTGTTGATTGTTTTTTTTGTATATACTCATGATTTAGCATAATAAATGTTAGCTAATTATTGCTGGTGTTTGTTTTGTTACTTGGGTCATTAATTTAGGTTAATTTTGAGTGGTATGAATAACTTGGATAATAAGAGCTAGTGGTGATTCCTTCTATAACACCCCTATTTTTCACTAACAAAAAGTTTCATTAAAACATTAGTGGAAGCTAAAAACACACCTAGAAAAAATGGGGTGTTGCCGCCGTACCTGACATAGGATAGATGTCCGCCATCTATCCCATATCAAATACAAGGCTAAACCAGCCAAAATGCTTAAAACAACAAAGTGCACGTAATAAAAATTTAATTAAACAACTTCAAGAGTGTTTATATCAGAGGACCTTAATGGGTTACGATCAAATTATTACAAAATACATGTAGGTAGAAATATGGGCTACAATAAAGAAGGTTAGGGTATGACGCCCAACTTAAAATCTCGGTCCACCATGGACCCCACCAAAACCTCTAGATGTCCCTGCTCTCAAGCCCTAACCCAAACGAGGTAGACCCTTTATAGGTCATCCCAAACACCTATACATGGTCCTCTACTTGTAGGAATGAGTAGGTGATCGAGAAAACGAGCACATTAGTATGTTGCGTACAGAGTAAACCAAGTTTCTCCCTCAATATAACACAAGTATACAAATCTATCATACATGGATACAAGATACACCATGCATCATGATAAATCTACATATAAAGGTAAAGGTGCATAAGGACATGCTATCATACACAATTCCAACAAAGCATAATACATCATGCTTAGTTTCACATCCTTCTCACATAAGCACTTATACATGTAATAGCAAAGAGCATCCAAGTAAACTCTAAGGTTAATTTCCAGTTACCCAATTCTTTAGGTTATGCCATTTACATATCCATTTATGAGATAGATGATTCATCCAATCAATATTCCATTCCATAACTAGTTAGTCATTTTGACCATTAGCCAAGAGTATATACTAGCTTTTGTTCCTTTTCAATCAATCATACCGTTACTGCCATTCTTAACCAAGTATTAATCATTCTCTTGGTCATAATTTATAATTTACCAATTAATTACTTATTATCTATATTTTATTATCATCGAACGATAGAATGTGCACTGCCCCATGGTTTTACATACCATAGAAGCCTATCTAAATAAGGGATATAGAGTCTAGACCAAAGGCAATCACCAAGTGGACATAAGTCCAAGCTGAAGCCAATAACCAGAATGGACATAATTCAAGCCGAATCCAACCACCTAGGTAACTAGACCCTTTATTTTTGATACCTCCTAGTACATCATCCATGACTAGAGTAGGTAAGGCACTAGGACCTCTCAGGTTCCTGTCCGAAGGTAAAGCCCGAAGACAGACTAACCCCTGGTAGCTAATCGAGGATTGGGTAATCTAGACCCATACTCAACTCAAATTTCTTTTGCTTTACGTGATTAGTAATTTATTCATAAGGATGGGTGATCATACAAGGCTCGTACAAAGAAAGAACGACAATTTTCCATGTTAATCCATACCAATCCTTTTTTTTTTTTACCATTTTTCCAACCATGTGAGTTTTCCATTTGTCCTTGTCCAATATTATTCATATCCACCATATTATTTAATTCAAGCCCATGCTGAGTTTCATTATTCTTTTCTTAATATCATCCCTCATCACAAGTGAGATACTAATTTAGCTTTTATATTACTCTTAGAGTATACCATAAATCATGATCCATTTTAATCCTTTCATTAAGATAATGATCCATGATAAAATCTGTATTTTATCCCATTAATAATCATGGTATAGTCCCAAACATAGCCTCAAAGTATAACCGAACCAAAAAGAAATAAATCATGTAAACTAGTTGAGCTAGTCGATCGGTTTGGCCTAATTAGTCGATTAGTTGTATCAACCAATTGATTGGTTTGGGTCGACTAGTCAATCAGTTTGAGTCAACCAGACCTTGATTTCCCCAAATAGATCAATCGGTTCTACTAAACCAGTTAATGGGTTTAAGTAGAGAGCAAGACCAAGGTCTCTACAAGCCTACCGGTTGATGGGTTGGGTCAACCAGTTGACTATTTTAGGAACTAGTTGATCGGTTTGCCCTAACATAACACCAAACCATTAAATTTCATGCAGATTCTTACATATAAATAATCCTTAACCACATTAAAGCATGTATCAACATAGTCTAACATATTTTCAACTATATTAACATGCATTTCTCAACATGGAATCATCATATCCTATTTTTTTTATTTACCAAATTTCATGCCTTTAACTCAAGTCATGCCATTTAACCATCAAAATGATTTATTCATTTAGGATAACATGTAGAAATCAACTTAAGGCAACACATAACATGCAAGAATACTTAGTAAAAATTTTATAAGCAAGAATTACTTACTTGATGCAGGTAAAATTCCCTTTTAAAACTAGAAATCCCAACTGTGAGATTCTCATCTTTGAAAACCTTAAAACCAAAATCTTAAACTTAGATATTACATCAAAACCTTATCAAATATTCAAACTTAAAATAGAAAGAGACAAGAAGATACCAATTGAGGAAAAAAATAGGGGAAAATATCAACTGAACCACTCAACCTTTTTTCCGAATATAACTCTTCCTTACTTAACAATTGAAACAAGAGAGAGCTAGAGACAAGATTAGAAGAGTGTGAGAAAATAGATTAGTAAGGCTCAAAGTGTAGAAAGAAGAGAGTGAATACAAGACTTAGAGAATTTGGTGGCTGAAAGAAAGGTGCATAAAAAGGATGATTGGGGCTATTTATAGCCTACCAATTGAAGGAAAAGCGTAAAGGGTTTAGGAATCAACTCAAAATCCTACAATTGAGAGTTTGAATTCGAGTAAAATGGACAGATTTTGTCCAAGATTTGCTGACCTATTCTCTAGAGCTCAAATGGCGTCTCTGAAAAATGTAGGTCAATTATGATAGAATTAATATATACGAGCGGAGTAATGGAAGGTTAGCTGGAAGCCTTCCAACTGCTCATAATTGTGTTTGAGATCGAAGCATTGATCTTAGAATTGTGTAGAGGAGAAATGAGGAATAAGAAAATGCTAAGGTCATATCTCCCCTCAATTATCCCAATCAACCTCTAGATTAATTCGAGGTAATATTTTGGGTTAAATGCATCATGAAAATGGTTAGGAATATCTTAGGGACAAATTGGCATGGGTTGGTAATGTTCCTTTTTAGTGTAAGGAATTTTTCAAAAAATTAAGCTAAAAAATATGACTAGCTCAACAAACCAATCAATGGGTGTGGGTCTAGTGGTAAACTATTTTACCACCATTCGATGATTTCCCCCAACTAGTCGATAAATTTAGTTAAGAAAACCAAATTTGATGAAATGATAAACCAGTTGATTGGTTCATGGAACCAGTCAATTGGTTTGCTTGCAAAACTCAATAAACTCCATTCTTCAACATAATTTCAAAGCAAAATTTTTCCCAAACCAAATCATAACATTAAATCAAAATCAAAGGCCTGAAATTTGGAATAATTCTCATTCAACCATTTACAAAAATATGGGCTACTATACCTTTTTTTTGTAGGTAGTGAGATGGAATTTTGATTGTGTGCATACCCTCCACCATACTTATGGATGCCGCCTTATGGTGATATGAGGAGACATATAGTCTTGTTATATGAGAAACTAGGGAGCATGAAGGAGAGTAGTTTGTATATGGAGTGGTATGTGTTTAGATCATACCATGTATTGTTAACCTTGCCTCATATGGAACCATGGATAGAGGTCGAATAGGTATATGGATTTGTTTCTCATGGACGTTCCACATCCGAGGTTTTTTGGTGGTGAGTGTTTTATAAGACATTACCACTAGATAGCTAGGGAGATTATCATGATAGATTATGATTGGAAAAGTTGGCATGGGTTACTGACAAGTATATACCCTATTAAGATGGATGAACCATTTCATAATGAAGTGAGGGAGTAAATGATTCTTTGTGAAGAGTGGACTTAGAGTGTGATAGTTGATATTTGGAGGCTTCAGGATGGTCGAGAGTACCTTAGGATATTTCATGAACTATATTTGTGCTTTTGCTTGGGATTTCTTGATAGTTTTTTTTACACCATGTTTTAGTCACCCCATGTTTATAACGGTTGTATGTTGCTTTGAATCCTTGTATGAATCATATATATATATATATATATATATATATATATATATATATATATATATATATATATATATATATATATATGTATGTATGTATGCATATGTATATTAGTCATATATGTTAAGATTCCATTTTCTCCTTTATGTTCATTTTTCTTCCCAACCTTCAAATTATCCTATATGTACCTCATAATTTAGTTGTAATATTCCAAACACCTATCTTAGGTAGTTACACCATGATGTTATAATATCTTTAAACCCTAAACCTTGAACTATAGTCACTAAACCCTAAAACCAAAGAGACCTTTTTATCATTTGTTTTTATCTTATTATTGATATAAATTGTAATCCAAAGCGAGCTTGAATTGTTGGGATATGCTACCATTGTTTTGTTTTTCTTTACTACAATAATATTTCCGTGGTAGACATATAGATTGGAAGATTATGCCAAGGGAATGGGTATCTATAAATCATTTGTTTATAGAATATGAATAACGGGTGGAGTCTTTCATCAAGTTTGCAATAGAACATGCCAAAGACTCTAGTTGAATAATTTTTCTCTATTGGGAGTGTGCTTATGTTGAATGTATTAATGTTGATGAACCGAGAGGTCATTTGTTTTTGTATAAAATAGATAGAAGTTATACTCATTGGATATGGCATGGTGACACAAAGTGTGTATATAATATCGAGGAGAATAGAAGGGAAAATAATAGAAGATTTGAGAATTATGAGGAGATTTATTACAAGAGATGACTCAAAAAGTTGAGGAAAGTATTAAGGATTGTCCTAAAATATCTGAGACATTGGTGAATGATTAAAAAAAACTTTTTATGGTGGTTGTAAGACAACTACTAGATTATCCATTGTTTTAAGATTGTACAACGTGAAAGCATGCAAATGATAGAGTGATAATAGTTTTATAAAATTATTTGTACTTTTGAAAGATATGCTTCTTGATGATAATGTTTTTCCTGATCGCACCTATAAAGGGAAAAAAAGTTTTTTCATCCATGGGCATGCATTATGAGAACATACATCCATGCCTTAATGATTGTATATTATTTCTCAATGAGTATACATCCTTGAATAGTTGTCCTAATCCCTAAAGTAAAACACCATGATACACGGATAATAAGGTTCCGACCAAGTTGTTGTGGTATTTTCCTATAATACCAAGATTTAGGCAGATGTTAAATGATGAGCAAGATGTTAAGAACTTGACATGGAATGTTGATGAGAAAACAAATGATGAGCTTTTTAGACATTCACCTGATTCTTCTCAATGGATGATGATTGATAACATGTTTCAAAAACTTGGTGATGAATTAAGAAATCTATGTCTTGCACTTTCTATAGATAGAATGAATCTGCACAATCAAGACACCTATAGCATATGGCTAGTGATTTTGGTGATATATAATCTATCACTAGGGCTATACATGAAGTGAAAATATATGATGCTGCCTTTACTTATTTTGGGGCCAAACCATTTGGAAAATTATATTGATGTTTTTTTAGAACATTTGATTGATGATTTGAAATTGTTGTGGAACATTACTGCTAAGGTATTTGACGCATACCGTTAAGAACACTTTACTTTAAGAGTATTGTTGTTCTATACCATAAATGATTTTCTGACATATGGAAATTTATTGGGTTATAATGTGAAAGGTCATTATGTATTCCAATATGTGATGTACAAAAAACTGTTTTTTTCATACATCATAGTTCTTTTCTAGGTTTTTGGACTTCTCTTAATTTTTTGTTAATATTTAATAATTTTAGCCTTTTTAATATTTTTATATTTTAACATTTTTTATAATTTTTTAGTTGTATATATATATATATATATATATATTTCTCATGTTTTTTTTTACTTTTAGCACTTTAATATAATTTTTAGTATTCATTATCAAAATCAACTTTATTAGAATTAAATCACCATATCTAAGTTTTTTAATGCAATATGGTACCTAAGTAATACTGATTTATAATATGGAGGTACTTAAGTAAATATTTTCCTTATTATTAATATTTTTTATTGCTAGCACAATAATTAATACTTTTTTCATACTTTTATTACTATTAATATTATAATTATTTTTTATTATACAAATTTTATTTATTTGATATAATATGATATAAATTGATCTTAGACATGATAAATTATGGAAATAAGTTGGGGAGAACATAGCCAAAGAATACTAATGATTTCTTAGCATGTGTTAAGGGTGTGACAGCATAGGACATCCAAAATTTGGAGTTTAATTCCTTTAATTTATATTGTATAGAAAAAGAAATCTATAAAAATTAATAAAAATGTACTTAAATTTGTTGAATATATGCTTGGCATGAGAGAGGTGGTTAGAGAGATAATAATGGTGCATTTGGTTTAGGGTGAATGGGGGTTAATGGATGTGACTGATTGATTCACCCCATTTAGGAACGGGTTTTGTTAACCTCAACTAGATAAATTTAGGTTAAAGTTTCACTTTTATTCACCTTAGTTAACTATATTTTTATTAACCTCTGATCTCCGACTCACCTCCATTTCCTTCACGCATGTTAATTTTAATATTTACTCTTATCTCGATTCACTTCAATCTAAACGGAGCATAAAAGATGGTGAGATAAATAAGGAGGGGGATATACGGGTGACTCTTCCCTTATCCTCTGTGTTTGGTATATAAGGATACTAGATGCACCTTTCTCTCTCTCTCTCTCTCTATATATATATATGTATGTATGTATGTATGTATGTATGTTTGGTTTACTAGAGTAGCACTCAACATATATTTATTAGTTATTTTAGCCACTTTTTTTTTATCCGCACATGTGTGTAATAATATATAGTTAGTATATTTGATTTTATGAACCTAATGTATACTTAATAAAATAATAGTAATGCATATTTAATATATTTTTCCATGAAAAATGGTCAACATTAACTTTATCTAGCTATTAAATAATATATAATTATTAATTAATTATTATAGATTAAATTTTGAATATTTTTAACTTAGTGATCACAATAAAACAGTTAATATAGCCCATAATATATACAAGGACAACAAGCATCCATGCTAAATACACACCCCAAACATGAATAATTCTTTGTTTCAAAACATCATAGAAACAAACTAAAATTATTCTTTACAATGAGAGTTATGATATTATGTACACTTGTGGTTAGCGATACCTTAAGACTTCCTTTGGGTAAAGAATTTAAGAAATGAAGCAATTTTAAAAATGATGAGATTTTCCAATTTAATCACTTTTAAATTTATTTAACTATAAATTTATTGTTTGGATATAAATAAAGATAAATAATTTAACTAAAGAATATCCAAACAAAGGATTTTAAAAGTTCTAAGAAGCTTGTGAATTCTACTTTAATGTATTCAAAAAAATTATTTAAAATAATAAATTTTATAAATTATCTTTTAAAGTGAAATTTCTCTTAAAATTCCTCATTGAAATGAAGCCCAAAAAATATGTAAAAATAATTGCTAAATTTTTTTCTTTGCCTTCTTCCCACCAATTGTTTGTTAGTTTTATCTTATATGCATAGAACAATTTAGTTTTTGGTGGCATGTTGTTAGAGAAGCTTTTTATTGCTAAATTATGGATATTCTAGGATAGCATAAGTTTTATTTTGTGCCTGTGATATATTTTTTTAATTTTAATTTTGCTAAGAGGACTACACCTTAAGTGGAAATCAAACCTTTGATAATCATGATACTACATTATGCTAATACCACTTTTATTGAGAACTTGTAGTGTTTTTGAGATTTGATTATTTAATTATGGTTTTAGATGAGTTTTTCATACTTCTCATAGGATAGATTTTTATATCCCAACAATAAAATATCTTTTCCCAAAAACCATACACAAAGGAAATAATTTGGCCTAACTTTTATTACATTCTTGATCTAGCCATACCAAGCATACCCTATATGTTATAATTTCTATCCAACTTATCTAAGTTTAAATATAACTTTTGCCCTTAATTTTTTCTTTGAAAGGGCTATCTATGCTTAGGGATCAAACTTTGGTTATTGACGTTCACTTCTTGCATTGATATCATCTGAGTATGTTGTGTAAATTTATTTTCTTTAAGCATAAATGTTAAAAGTTTTTTTTTTCCTGATGTAGAAGATTATCTCCAAATATTCTACAACACTTCAGTACCTTGTTTGAAGGATTAAAAAAATATAAAATAGAAACCGAACACTCGACTTCAAATGTTTAGAGTTCGTTTGATTGAAATTGTGATAACACTTGAGTAGATCTAATCCAAGATCTAACTCTTCTAATGAGAACCTTCTATTTCTCATTAGATTACCCTTGCTACTTCTCAATACAAACTTGAGAAAGGAGAAGAGAAGAAGAAGAAGAAGAAACACCCTTGTGTAACTCTGTCCTAAAGTTTCGAATGAACTTTTCATATAATGCTCAATTGTGTCGAATCCTTTGAGTACAAGGGTTTATATAATCAGTAGGCCTTTTCATTAAGAAGCCCATTAATAGCCTCATTAATGATTTAACCTTCCTAATGCATGGTTCATGACTTACAAATAAAGTTACAATGGAAATTTTACAAGAAGTACAAAGCAGACAACAAAAATAACAAAGCTACACAACTTAATAATGTTATACATAGATGTAATAAGATGTGATAAAACTTTATAGTCTTGTAGCCTTGTTCTTCCTTACAATTTGTAATCTTGTAATCCCTTGTCATTAATTTTTACCTTAAAGATCTTCAACCATCATGAAATTCATGAATTTCTTTCAAACTTGTAAGAAGAATGACTTGACAAGATATTAGAAGTATATGAGTTTTCAAGCATAATTGGTTCTATCTCAATGATTGCTAATTTCTCTTGATCTCCATCATTAGAAGAAGAAGATTAAGAAATTTCAAGAGATTCTCCTACATCATTCTCCCCTTGTAGAGAAGAATTTTTCCTCAAATTAGCATCACTCTAATATGGAGATAAGTCACCAATGTTGAAAGTCCTAGATACTCTTCCATAATGTTCATGCAATTCAACTTCATATGCGTTATTTTGAAATTGTCTTATGATTTTGAATGAATCATCCACTCTTGGCATTATTTTATTCTTTCTTAAGTTTGTAAGTCTCTCTTTCCTCAAATGCAACCGTACTAAATCTCCTAGATTAAACACTTGTTGAATTCTGCTTTTATTGGCTTGAGCTTGGTATTTAGCATTCAATTTTTCAATGTTATCTTTAACTTGTTCATGAATTTTTCTAACAAATTTGATTCTTTCCTTAACACAATAATTATTTATATCCTCTCTCTTAAATGACAACATATCAATGGGTATATATGGATTAACCCTGTATATAATCTCAAAAGGACTTATTTTAGTTGTACTAGAAAGATATTTATTATATGTAAACTCAGCATGCGTAAGCTTTATGTCCCAATCCTTGATACTCTTATTTACCAACCCTAGTTCTATTAGTCACTTCTGTTTGGCCATCCATGTGTGGATGATGAGAAGTACCAAATAGTAACTTAGTACCTAATATGTGCTAAAGTGTCTTCCAAAAGTAGCTTAAGAATTTTACATCCCTATCTGACACAATACTTTTGGGAACCCCATGTAACCTCACTATTTCTTGGAAATATAAGTCTGCTACATGTGTTGCACTATCAGTTTTGTTATAAGGTATAAAATGTGCCATTTTTAAAAATGTATCCACCACCACAAGAATAGAATCTTTAACCCTTTACGTCCTTGGTAATTCTATTATGAAATCTATGCTAACACTCTCCCAAGGTTGATCAGGTACTGGTAAAGGAGTATACAAACCCTTATGGAAAAAACTTTTTCTTTTCTGAAAAGTTACACATCTTCCTATAATTGTTTGTGCTAGTTTTATCATCCGTGGCCGGTAGAAGTTTTCTTGTAATATTTCCATGGTCTAAGAGCTCCAAAATGACCAGCTATACCTCCCTCATATACTTTTTTAACAAGTAAATTACGTATACTTGAATGAGGTATACACAACTTATTAATTTTAAAGAGATAGTCATTTTGTAGTAAATAATTACTAAAACTACCACTCTTTTTTCATATATTATATATGTCAACAAAATCTTTGTCCTTGTCATGCAACTCTTTCAACATCTCAAATCCCAATAACTTAGCATCCAATATTACTAATATCATGGATCTACGAGACAAAGCATATGCCACGACATTTTCTTTACCATCGAAATGCTTGACAGATTACATGAAGGATTGTGAGAAACTAATCCATTTTGCATGCCTTAGACTAATTTTCTTTTTCCCATGTAACTACTTCAAACTCTCATGGTTTGAATGCAAAACAAATGGTTTAGGCCTTAGGTAATGACTCTATGTTTCTAGACTTTGTATGATGGCATATAACTCTTTGTCATACATGGAATAATTCAGCCTCACTCTATTCAATTTCTCACTAAAAAAATGCAATATCTCATTTCTCCTGTGAGAGTACATCCTATCCCTACCCCACTTGCATCATAAGTGACTTCAAATAACTTCTCAAAGTCGGGTAAAACTAGTACTGGTGCATTCCATAGCTTGTTCTTTAAATTTTGAAAAGTCTTAGTTGCATCCTCACTCCAATTAAACTCATCATTTTTTTATGAGCTGAGTTATCAGTGCAACAATAGTAGAAAAATTCTTAATGAATCTCCTATAGAAACTTATCAAACTATGAAAACTCCTCACTTCATGAATATCCTTAGGTGCCGACCAACTCTTAATAGCTTCAATTTTAGTGGGATCAAATTGAATACCTTCGTTACTCACTAGGTATGAAAACTATACTTGACTGCATAAAGCCACACTTTTCCATTTTTTCATATAATTTAATCTCCCTCAATTTATCAAACAATGTACTAAGATGAATTAGATGGTCATGTTTGTCTCGATTGTACACGAGTATATCATCTAAGTACACTATGATGAAAACTTTGAGAAAATTTCTAAGCACTTCATTCATTAATCTCATGAATGAGCTTGGTGCATTACATAAGCCAAAAGGAATCACCAGCCACTCATAAAGACCATACTTAGTCTTGAATAAAGTTTTCCACTCATCCCCTTCTCTAATCATCATCTGATGATATCCTCTTATCAGATCAACCTTAGAGAATACCCGTGCCCCACATAACTCATCCAACATATCATCTACCCTTGGTGTCAAAAATCTATATTTAATAGTAATATTGTTAATAGCTTTTGCGTTGATGCACATGCACCATATACCATCCTTTTTAGGGACTAATAATGCATGCATACAACATGGACTCATGCTTTCCCTCACATTGCCTTTCTTCACGAGCTCTTGGATTTGTTTTTCTAACTCTTTAGGCTCCTCTAGATTACATCTATATGCAGTCTTATTAGGTAAGGACATACCAGGAAGTAAATCGATGGCATTTTCTATCCCTCTTTTAGGTGGAAATCTAAGTGATAATTCATTAGGAAAAACATCATGATACTCTTCAATGAGTTTATCGAATTGAGGATTGTCATTATCTCTCTCCCCTTGTAAAGATTCTTTCATGAATACAGCATAACAACTCCCTTCTTCTTGAATACATTTGACCATAACCTTTTCATATAAGAATAAACTCTTGTTACTCTTGACTATGCTCTCCTTACCATTCTTAGAAGGCTTAAGCTTATGCTTCTTTTTATCCTTCTCAACTAGATACTCATTAGTAATACCATTATAAATAGCATTTCTATCATACTGCCATGGTCTATCTAATAAGATTCCATAAACACCCATAGGTAAAACATTGCATAGCACCTCATCATGATAATTACAAATTTTGAATGATACTAGGGTTTGTTTTATCACCCTGACTCCCTTATATTTATTCAACCATTGAATAGAATAATTTTTTTGATGTGGTGTAGTTTTCAACCCCAAATTCTTAACCATCATTTCATTGGCTACGTTTGTACAAGAGCCACTATCAATGATAATACGACAAACCATATCTCCTGCTCTTCCTTTTGTTTCAAATATCTTCCCCTTTTGAGTAGGTTGTTCAGTAGCATGTTCTTGAAGTACTCTCTCTAAGACATAACAAGCACTTTCTTCTTCCTTGGATTTACTAGAAGCTTCCTTAAAAGGTTCAATTTTAGTGTTTTCCTTACATGTCTCCATGGCTTCAATCTCTTGGATTGATAAAATCCTTTGATTTGGACATTCGCGAGTGAAGTGTCCAAACCCTCGGCATTTGAAACATTTCCAAATAGAGAATTAATTAACTTTATTTTTGACTTTCTCCTCTCTAGTAATTCTTGGTTTCTTTTCAAGATTAGTAGAAGTTGAAGTATTCGCTCCAAGTTTAGTTGTTTGGTTACTTGAGAGTAGTAATAGTGGATGTATTATTTTGTTTCGTATGAGGTTTAATAGACTTAATTTATTTTTCAAATCTTAGGGAAAGTTTAATCATATCATCTAATTAATCATAAAGATAAGTTTCCATATTGTATCTAATCATCATGTTAAGGCCTCCCAAAAATCTAGTAGAAGTTTGTTCTTTCTTTTCATGGATATCACATACTAGTGCTAACCTTTCAAATTTCCTAACATACTCCTCGACACTTGGTAGTCCTTGTCTAAGAGTAGTTAATTTGATGTAATCATCTCGTTCATACTCTTTTGGAATAAATTTTCTTCTTAGATGTTTCTCAAGTTTCTCCTAAGATTTAAGTTTTGATTTACCCTTTTGTTCCCTAGTCCTCTTTAGATTATTATACCAAATTCTAGCAAACTTCTTAAATTTAAGAGTTACTAATTTGCACTTTTGTTCGTTTTGATAATATTTAAATTGAAAAATAGCTTCCACCTCATTCAACCGCTCAATAAATGAATCTACATCAAGCTTACCATCAAAGTTTGGGATATCAAGCTTAATGCCCTTATCCTCCTTTTGATGATACTTAGGTTGATGGTCATGGAACTTCCTATTACGTCCACTCCCTATAGACTCATCTTCATGGTCTATTATTGAATTTAAATTCCTCCCTTTAATTGGATTATTTGACCTCATAACACTTCCAAACCTATCCCCATAGAATTTTATATGTTCTTGGACATTTTAGACCGAATCTTGTTCAGCTAACCTAGGCTTTAACCTTTGGAGTTGAATTTGCATAACCACTAATTGTCTAAGTTGTGTATTAGTGGCATCCAAGTTATTAGAAAGTTTTCGAATGGCTTGGCACATGGATTGGAAATTTTGTTCCCCCTCCACGATTAATTATTTCTATCACAATCACTCGAGTTCCACTTGGTTTTAATGGTTTAAAACCAAATTCCCTCATCTTCACTTTAGGTTTTCTTAGTTGGTTCTTGTGTAAAAAATTAGAGTTGAATGACTTACAAAACACAATAATCAATTGAACTACAAATCAATGCACAAAAAGAAAAGACACACACGAAATCACACTTACAAAACTCTTATCACAAAACCATGCAAAATTTGCTCAAAAACCCTATGCAAACATTCAAAACATCATCATGTGTATTCGAATATTCTAATGAGAATCTTCTATTTCTCACTAGATTACCTTTGCTACTTCTTAATACACACTTGATAAAGGAGAAGAGAAGAAGAAGACACACCCTCATGTAACTCTCTCCTAAAGTTTCAAATGAACTTTTCATATAATGCTCAATTGTGTTGAATCCTTTGAGTACAAGGGTTTATGTAAGCATGGAATCTTACAGGCCTTTTCATTAAGAAGCCCATTAGCAGCCTCATTTAACCTTCCTAATGCATGGTTCATGACTTAGAAATAAAGTTACAATGATAATTTTACAAGAATTACAAAGTAGACAATAAAAATAAAAAAGCTACACAACTTAAAAATGCTATACATATATGTAATCATATGCGATAAAACTTTATAGTCTTTTAGCCTTGTTCTTTCTTGTACTTTGTAATCTTGTAATCCATTATCATTGCCTTGTACCTCAAATATCTTCAACAATCATGAACTTAATGAATTTCTTGCAAACATACACAATACCTACCAGAAGAATGACTTGACAAAATGTTAGAAGTATATAAATTTTCAAGCATAATTGGTTCTATCTCCATGCATGCTAATTTTTCTTGATCTCCATCATTAGAAGAAGAAGATTGAGAGTTTTCAAGAGATGCTCCTGCATCATTTTCCTTCTTCAACTCTTTTGTATCTTGTAGATTAGTATGCCTCTTTTTTTTTCTTGTGATGTTTTTTCATCTTTTGAAAATTCCTTACATCTTATGTCCTAGCTTAATTTATAGTGTTGTTATTTTAATCATATAATTTTATACCTTTGATTTATCTAGTGAAATCTCTCATATGTTGCAATCTCTTATTTCTCACTTTATGTTGGTTGCTGGCTTTTGATAACCCACTAAAAATTCCCATCTAGGTAGTAAATTTGTAGATATGTGTTGTAGAGTTAAAAAAATATGATATTTTTTACTTTATTTGTTTAGCATCACTACCCCAAAAAGTAGTTTTAATAACGGTTATTTTACAGTTTTAATAACGGTTTTCAACCGTTATTAAAATGCCCATTATTAAATCTTTAATAACGGTTCATAACCGTTATCAAAAATATAAAAAAACCCGCCAATATGAGCATAAAATGCATTTTTAATAACGGTTTTTGAGAAAAACCGTTGTTAAAAAAGAGGGTTTTAATAATGGTTCTGAAGAAAACCATTATTAAAAGATAGGTTTTAATAACGGTTCTTATGAAAACCGTTATTAAAATACCAGAGTTTTAATAATGGTTTTAGAAGAACCGTTATTAAAACATCCTTTTAATAACGGTTTTCATCAGAACCGTTATTAAAACCTACCTTTTAATAACGATTTTATTCAGAACCGTTATTAAAACTTCAGTTTTTTTTTTAGTTTTTGCAGTTTTGTTCATGCCCACATACACAGTTGTATGTTCAAATAATTACCAAATCTGCATTGTAAAACAACATCAATTGATAACATATCTGCAATCACACCATAATTTCATTCAATCCCTTGTTAATACACCGGACATATATACTCAAGAATCAAAATTAGTAGGCATACCACAACTTGGTAGCTCTACACACCAAAGCAAAATGTTTATAAATCTAGCTTAATTACAAGACTTAAAATCATAGACAAAATACAAGCCTGCAGAACATATATGCATGTAGAATATATAGATCTCTACCTAATACCGAATGAATGAGTGCACATGCTTGGCCCATTGCTCTCTCACTTCATCAATTTCTTCAACACTGTATTGCTGGCCTTGTGCATAATCATCGGTGAAAAACTACAAATCCCAAGTTTTGATTAATATACAGTTAGCACTTACGTCAAGTATCAAACGTATATGTCATGATTCATTAATAGAAAAATATCGAAAAGAAAACATACATGGCTTGGATCTATGTTGACCGATCTATTTTGGACTATCAGATCCATTGATCTACATATATAGTATCCACAATCTTTGTCGTTTTGCTGTTGTGGACACTATCATATAAATTCAGTTAGCTCTCTAACTATTAGATATTAATTTTAATTAAAATAAAATACGAAATAGTTGCCTTCCTACTTACTATGACAGGCTCGTATTGAACATTCTTTGGGTCTGGGACACCATTCCCACCTCTCCTTTGATACGCTGTCCGTAGTGCCCTAATAAATAGAGTTGGATACACAATATTGTAAGTACGCATATATACCTCAAATAATGAAAGCTAGCTAGACAAATATATGTATAAATAAGCTAATGAAGTAAGAAGTGAAAAGTATACTAACATGTCGATAAATTCCTTCCCACCACGACGAGCGACTTCAAAAGGCACGTCATAGGTTCGAAGGGAATCAAACACATAGACTTTATTAAGATCAGGTCGGACGGCGTACAAAACCCAATGTTCACTTGCGAGGTGAGGAATGAGATAGAGCTTGTTGTGTCCCTCAATCAAAATGCGATCCGCTAAATAGTTTATGTGCCTACCCTCTCTTATTGTACTACCGTCAGCTATGTAGTATGGGCACACAAACACAATAGAGGATAGCATTCCCTCCATCGCAGCTCGAGTAGCCACCAACCTATGGACAACAAAAACAATGCATATTTGTTAATAAATAATAACTCATATAAGTGGTCATAAAAATTCCAATTGTATAAGTTAAGAGTACTAAAATCTCAAAATGAAATTATACTTACGTGACATAGACGGCGACACTTATGGTTGACATCCATTCTTGATTATAAATGTCGCTTATGTCAGCCGTCGATACCATGTAAGTAGCATCGTCCCTCCCAACATACTCAGGACGACAATCAATGAAAATATAATTGTCCCTGAGGTAGTTTTGGGCATAAAAATATAATATAGCTAATGCTGGTGGAGGTTGGCTTTGCTGATATGAAGAAGGAATCTTTTGTGGGGCAACTGATTTTCAGATTTAGCTCTCTTTCCTTTAGCAGCGCCCTTTTTTGTGTTGCTCGTTCTGCTAGTACCTCTCTTGGTTTTACTAGCAGAAGTAGTCTTCTTTTTTGATTCCTTAATTGATAATATTAAACAAAATATATATTGAGCATATAAATATATATATATGAAAAAGGTATATATAGTGTAACTACTAAACAAGGTCTAATGAACATGTCAAATGTCAATACCTCTTCAGTAGTGAGACGTATTTGATCCGCAGGCCAAGCCACAAAGCTTCCATGAGCTTCTAGTACTGTGGTTGTCTCATCGCTCTCATTATAACAAGGCAAGTGTGCACTGCCAATGATTGGAGTGTCAATACTCACCGGCCTTGTATTTAGGGCTAAATTGTACCCGTGGATTGTCTGCGTTTCAATACTGTGACTAATGCGGACCCTTCCTTTCGCCAAAATTGTTGAAAGGTCATTCGCTAATAAGTCACATTTATGCAAACCCTAAACAAAAATATTATACAATATTAATAATTTATTACACCGAATACATTTAATAACAATTCATAGTTTGTAATGCTTACCTCGAGAAGAGTAGAAAGAAATGCATAAGCTTCACAACTATCTCTGACGCTATTTACATTAGGTATGTGAAGCTGATCATGGTCTACTGAATCGGATGGCTTATACCCTTGAGATTTAATAAATGACAACTCTTGCTCCATTGTTGCCATCCGTTCAAATGCCACGTTCAATTTTTGGGTGAGGATGGTGACTTGCTCATTAGTGCTACGAGAACCACGAGATCGACCACATATGCTCGTTCTCGTAACACCCAATCCAATGCCCCTGTGTCTTCTAGGGTGTTCTACAATTCCTGTAGCCTGGGCCACAATGCTATATTGGTCCACCTCCTCACCTTCTGATGTTTCAAGTTCGTCCTGTAAATTTAACTTATAGGAATAAGCATAATATAATAGTTTTCTAAAAGAAAACTAAGTAGGGTTCTAGATATCTACAAACTTACAATTTTTTTGGCTGCAACATCAACATATTCATTAATATATCCATCTCTTGTTGCTCTAGCCTTCTTTTATAATGTACCAATATTGATGGACGAGGTACATGGGTCCAAGTCTTGGGCTAGGAGCTACAAATCAAAAAATATTCTTAATTAAGAATATTATTATAAAATTCAACATTTACATGTAAATAGATAATGACAAAATGCATACCAACTCCTCTTCAAGGCCCGCATAGCCTTTGCGAGCCATATTATGCCGATATTTATTTTGCTTGGCAATCTCTTTATTTTGGGTACTTTTTTCCTATGTGACAAGACAAAACATAATGACATGGTTATTTCAATATTAAGCATAATACTGGGATTGATACAAAAATTTTAATTGTTATCTAACAAGTACCTTAAAATCCACCGTAAGACGATAAGCAATGAATTGGTTCCAACTTTCTTGATCGATGAAACCGTATCGTTTGGGTGGGTTCTGTCGTACAGAACCATCCTTCTTTCTATACATTTTTCTACGAGCTAAATATGACCTAAATGTTCTTAGACGCTCCCCACAATGTCTAAGAAGCCATTTCTTCCTACTCTCTGGGACATTGAACACTTTCTGCAAAATAAGACATGTAGATGTATACCGATGTTAATGTAATAAAATTAATAACATTTGACATACAAAAATGATTACATAAAATAGCATATTTACCGTGATTTCCTGCCAAATATGCTCCTTATGACCCTGTGGAACCTGCTTCCAATTATTATAGGAGATAGGAACACGGTTACGGGTCACAAGGGAAATGTAGGTCAAGAACATATCTACGTAAGGGCCGATGGGAAGATTGTAAGTATTCCATCCCAAATCGACTACTTCTCCTCTATTCCTCATGTCTACGATAATTCTCATAATCGTAGGTCCCCTCTTCCCTTCTTCATCACTGCTATCCCTATCAATATTTTTGTTGGCCATATCTCTACAAAAAATAAATAAATAAATAACGTTAGAATGTTATGTATTGAGCATAATAATGTACCATTATATTATCGATACGAATCATGCTTAGAAAGAATTAATCTCAAATGTATCATGCTATTCTATATATATATATACGAATCATGTTAACACGTTTCCAAAAAGATATTAATACTAACCCTAACCCTAATTAACCCTAATTAACCATAATAAACGATAAACCCTAACCCTAACCCTAGCTAATTAACCATAATTTATTATAATAAAACCTAACCCTAAACCACAAAAAAAACCTAATCCCTAAACCTAGCTAAATGTAATTAAAGCATAATATATAAATCATATTATTATTATTATTATTATTATTATTCTTATCATACACAATTATTTCTCTCTATTTAATTATTCACTTTTATATATTCCTTATTCTCTATATCTATTTAATCCTCATCAAATAGCAATCATTAACATATGCATATATAAAATATATTTACATTTCATTATATGACATTTCCTATATCTTATTGCTAGTGATCTCCTATACTTATTAATGAAAATATGTGTGTGTGTGTGTGTGTGTGTGTATATATAGTTTTTATGAGTGAAAATGTATATAATTCTACACTCACATTCATATTATATATATATGTAAAGGTCTCGGCCAACACATGCATTTGTTAATATATAACAATAACGCAACAAATTCAACAAAAAACAGCAAAATTTTCAGCCAATACATTAAACAACCCATTTTCGAACGACAAACCACAATCTTTCAATAACAAACAAACGAAACCCTGTACCAACATGCATGCATTTATATATATATACATATATAAGTAGATAAAATGTTACGAGAATAAGAACAAACACATACATAAAGTGAGCTAGCTACAAACACGACGGTGAGAATGTTGAGAGAGGCAAGGGCTTCAAACACGACAGAGGATGGTGCAAGTGCTAGCTAGCTTCGGAACAATGACAGCACGCACATGCAGAGCCGGCAATGGCGGAGGCGTGGTGGAGAGTTGGCGGTGCGAGGGTTTCCTTTACTTGAGAGGAGCCGGTGTGGTCGTGCGAGGGTTTGCAAGGAGAAGGAGAGCAAGAGAACGAAGGTGCAGAGAGTCTGAAAATTTTGGCACGAAACAGAACTGAACGAAATATAAGTTTGATTTTGGGGTTTTAATAACGGTTCCTGAGAGAACCGTTATTAAAAAGAGGATTTAATAACGGTTCTCTCAGGAACCGTTATTAAAAGATTCGGACTTTTGACAACGGTTCTAATATAAACCGTTATTAAATATACTTTTAATAACGGTTTACCTGAAACCGTTATTAAAACATCCGTCCAAATTTTAACGTTGCCCTTTTAATAACAGTTTTTAAATAGAATCGTTATCAAAACTTTCCGCCGATTAATTTCCACGCGTTTGACAACGGTTTTCGAACTACCGTTATTAATGTCCCGTTATTATAACCCGTTTTCGTAGTAGTGCATGTTTTTACATTCTAATGCCTACAAATAATATTGAATGTGTTATTTATTTTTTTGAAAGAATGCAGGCTCCGTTGAAAATATTGAGCTATTGTCTTTGCATATAATAAAAAAAAGTTTTAATAAGTCTACCAAATGATATCTTTGGATAATTTTATAAATATTCTTTGAAAATTGATTCTCAAAATAATTAATGAAAATTTTACTTAGGAAAATTGGCGAGGATAGATATATTGTGTTAGTGAGTTAAGCAAGTATTTTAATGAAATGCTTAATTTAAACAGTAATCTTCCCACTCTCTTGATAGATTAAAATAGATATATACTTAATATTTGATTCAATATTTTACGGATACCATATGTTTCTTATAGTTCCAAATAAATATCTTTATAGTTTAATTTAGTTTTATTCAAGTACTTAGATAGGTACCTAAATGATATAAAAAAGGTGATTTAAGTTCATAATTTAGGTAATCAATTAAAATTTTATTATATTATGAAGATATACAAGGTGCTTCATTAAAAATGCAGAACACTCTTAAAATTATGTGGTAAAAATGTTAGAACAACCAAATGGAACTTTTCCAAAACGGAAAACATCAAGGTACTTTTCGGCTTCAACCGCTTGTGTTGAACCAAATAATTGTGAGTGATTACAAGCATTATACTAAATATCAATGATGTCAGAAAACGCATGGAAAATTAGGTTAACAATTAAATTTCAGATATTGGGCCAGATTTTAAAGTCGGGGAATGAATTGAAGATAAGAAATAGATTGAGAATCGGGTTGGAAATTGTTGCATAAAAAAAATAGGGGACTGGGAAGGGTTTGGGAATATTTTACTTGTTGGGTTCAAGAATGGAGATGAAGTTCTTGTCCCCATCCCTAGTCCATTACCATTGCTAAATTAAAGAGATTATCAATCGACATTAACATATATATATATAAAAGATGGATTCTAGCTACCCAATCTCTATCAAATCACATGAAGCTTGCGTCAAGTTTTACCAAAATAATAATTTTTTTTATCATTTCGTTTGTGGAACTGATTGATTATTCGGTAGCATTCTTGCAATAGAAGCTAACTTTCCTTAGGGAGTCAAAAAGGTGAATTTAATAACGACAAAAAGTAACTATTCCATCACACAAATGACCTAATATGTGAAAAGGTCCGACATACACAAAGAGACCAATACGTAAATTCAACGAGGCTATCGTCAACTTTTTCGGTGGCTCAGTTCTTCATATTGACATGCACATATTGAGAACCAAAGCTCTCGTATTATCAACCATCGATCCCAACCAAACGCTTTATCTCCGTTTTAAATTTTTACTAAACTATCCTAATAAGGTAGCTAGGCTAAATGGGCAACCGGACAGCTGTAACAATGATTGGGACAGCTAACCAAGGTGGTGGTATAAAATTTTCTATAAAAAAAAGGAAGCGATAGGTCAGACAACACTGCTCCATGTGCTCATTTTCATATGTTGATCGGTACGAATGTGAACGTTCAACTTGGTGCGAAGCCTAATCATTTAAGTAATTCCAAAATATGACACCATGAGTTATTAATTATACCGAAGCTGCAGATCCAATGAAGATATTATGTTCTCCGGTCTCCGCAGTCCCACTGGCTAAATTATAGGGAGTACTTTCAGTGGCTCATGCCGGCCGGCTGAAACAATTGGCGGGGAAAACAAAGAAAGACAGCGGACAGGGAGAAGGCGACAACATAATTACTTTGTGGTTATCCTGAGAATGTCTTTTGTCCACCTGCCAGCCAGTAACTAGGGTTTTACTTTTGCAAACAAGCGGATGGATGGACCAACCTCAGAGTCACTAATTCGGTGATGTGTCCACTTTATGTGCCGTCAACATCACATGCTGTCATTTATGATTTATCAATAATAGGTAATTTTGATACTGTATCACGCAGATCTAGTAGCCGACAGCTTGACACTGATTCATGATATATAGAAATGGTAGGTGCTAATGTCGAGCTTTTATTCGTTGAAAAATAAACTTCATTAGGATACTTTTTTTTTTCGGTTACTTCAAAATTTTTTTTAAGTAATTATTTTTAGACTTTAAAAAAAAAATAAGTATATTAAATAATTATATATATTTTAATTAGTTCCAAATACGGAGTATATTATTAAAACCCATATTCAAAATCTATTTTGATGCCATCCTTGAACCTCTTCCCTAATATTTTTATAAGAATTTCCATTATACTTGTTATAAAATATGGATATTATGCACTCAGGTGTCTTGCGTAAGGTGTACAAGGATGATGTGGCGTGCTGATATAGAAAACAATACAAGAGTTATAAAGTAATGATCCGATAATTATACTAAAAGTATATTATAGAATATCGGTTAGCGTGCTTACTTGCATGTGAAATGTTGCGAGTTCACGTGTCTTAGGAAAGAAAAATACTAACCAATAGGAGAATACACATTAAGGTAAAAGAGGATAAATATCAACCCATATGATAATAATACACATGGAGTTAGAGTTACTTTGATTTAAAGAAGGACTAACATAAACCCCGAGGATGATACATGCTAAGGTAAAGAGGAATAAACATAAACTTAGAGGAAGCCCAAAGAAGGGTAAACATCAATAAAGAAGATAAGAGATAGATCAAGGTGGAGAGAGATAAACATCAACCCAAAAAAGGTTGCACATGGAGTTGAAGAAAGATAAATATCAACCCAGAAAACAATGCACATCGAGCACTGTCTTATAAAACACACTCTACCATATTGGAATTCCGTATACATACTTGTCTCTTATGTATCACCGCCACATCATTTGAATGTGCCATGCAAGGTGCAATCGGGTGCATAGCATAATTTACCTTTTTATAGTCATTATGTGGCCCTAAAGCCTCCATTCAAGAATTACACTTGGTATGCGTTTAGGTACAAGTGAGAGGTGAGAGTAAATTAATGACAACAAGTGGAAGAAAAATAAAATAAAAGATATAAGAAGAAATTTCAAATTAACTATGAGTTAAGTATTGATACTCTTTAAGAATATATCTATCTATAATTTTTCTAACAAGTATCCATAGACACCGGTAAGATAACAATTTCTTAAGTAATTCTTACAACTATATCACATATTTGCAAGAAGGAGAATTTATTCAAAATACCTTGTATACAAGAGAAAGATAAGGCAATGAAGTACACAAGTGACATAGAAGATACAACTGCAAGACATACCATTGTTGTATGGATTACACGTTTGCATAGCTAGGGTTTTATCTTTTTTATTTTATATACACTTTGTAATTGTTGTCTTGTAATTGTTGGACATGTGTTCCATATATTTTGTACACGTGTTTTAGGGGATTATAGAGGTTGTTTGTAGTAGATACAACAACTACTAAGTAGTTATTCCTAGCTAACTTTGGAGGTTGTGGATGTTAAGGATTCCAACATCTAGTTTTAGTCAACTAAGATGGTTATTCCAATGGCCATATTAGTTATTCTAATAGCTATATTATTTAGAAAGTTGTTAATTAGTTAGTAGGAGTTGTAATACCCCAACAACCCTATATATGTACCACTCATCCATGTACACACATAAGTCAGGTGGAATAAAATCGCATAATTTTGAATCTTTATATTCTTCTCTAAGTGAGTGAGTGCTTGAGATTTGAGAACATTATAGAAATAAAAAATGGGTGATTTATTCTTATAAACATTGCTGAATTGTTGAAGAGCTTTATCAACATTAAAGGGGCCGAGAGCATCATCTCTAATCAAACCAATTTGTGACCTCAAAGAAGATTCAAAGATCCTGCACTGTGTTTGATCCATTTCTCCATCAACATTCACATCACTATCATTTATAATTTTTTCATTCAAATGAAGCCTAAATGATGCAATACGCAATGGTATGTCCCACTTCTCTTGTCCATCAATCCATTTTTCTTGATTCTTCAATGGTTGCACACGACTCCATCGTAGTTGCTTTTTGTTTCAAACCTCTTTTATCTTCCTCTATCATTCACCTTCCTTTCCTAATACTCTTAATCTATCAAATGTCTCACATATCACATCTTTCTATCTCCTTATGCACATCCCTTTTGTGAAAACATGACTCCTTTAGCTGATACCACCATGCTTGATGCAAATACAATTATTGCCTCATCTTTATGCTTGTTTAACACCTCAAAGTAGCCCATACACACTGTAACACCCCCCCCCCCCAAATTTCATGAGCTACAAACTTTCTTTTTAATAAGGTTTGTTTTTTGAAAGTGGAAAATGAAAATTTGAGGTGTTAATTCATCGTTCAACATAGAAAAGGTTCTATCTATACCTAATTCATGTTATGTTTAAGGTTAAGAACAACTTGTTCTCAGTAATCATATGTAGAAAGAACTTAATTTTAGATGATACAAGATTAAAAAAATAGAAAGAAGAGACATAAATAAGGAAAACTAGAGGACTAAAAGTCTAAAGGATAGGTCTGTATACCCATAATACTACCCCTAGAGCCAATAATAATGATCACCACATACATCACATTAAAACATCGATATATACAAACACATATGAAATAACAAGTGACACTTGCTTATTTAAATCAGTAGTCACCATAACAACATAATCTATATAAAACATATTAAATAATATAATCACTCAAGAAACATAAAATGCTTCATATAAGGTACCTAAGCGGGAGATCTGATTGGAATCTAGTAATGGAAATAACTACTATGGCAGCTATTAGGGGTCATGTTGACAAGTCCTCCACCATGGTGATCACAATAATCACTTAGACGATGTTGATTCACCATATAATCCTTGTATATTAGCTCATAATAGAAATATGAAACCTATTAATAGGGGTCAACTAGGACATAAATCCATGCAGATTCAAACTCTTGTGCCACATGCTACGATTTATGTCTTATTCCTACGTCATGTGACTATTACTATATATAGTAATCATTTTGATCTCTAAATGAAGTAGATTAGGATAATTCTTAACATTATAGGATTCCCACAAGATATTCTACCAACATTTTGGCCCATATTACCTCATCACCCCCATCCAACAATCCCACCAATTCTAAATCAACACTTCCTGAAAGTAACCAAACCATTTAACACAATCACAACTCTAAGAATACCATTTTGTGTAGCATCCCAAAGTTATTTGTTTTAAAATAATTTTTTATAGAAGAGAAATATGAAAAATGTTGGGTGGTGATATCATAATTAGTACAAGTCTTGTAATATGCACCATTCTAAAAATCACTTAAGGAGATCCTCTTCATCCTCAAGGTAACCGAACTCCTGCACTTAAATATCTAAAGAAGTGTAGTATTAGTAAGTTGATGTATATAGTAATGATAATCTCTTCTATAAAGGCAACAAGAAACACATAGGACATGATAATAAACATATAATACACACACACACACACACACAAATACTTAATCATAAATCATGTGAGACATGATATAGCACGTTACAATATAACATGTGATAACACTTGAATATATATACAAAAGGTAAGGACAAAACATAAAACTATAAAAATAATCTATAACATTGACTGCAGAATTCCAATTATTATTATTATTATTCATTTAGAGATAAGGACTTATTACTATACCCATGGCTATCCAAGTATAAGGGCCCATTAAGATGATATAATATTACTTCAACCTCGGAGGTAATTGATCTTACTGAAGATCTATGATAATTAGTGACATACCCCAAAAATCCTAATTTAGGAATTATGGCAAATAATGATTTATTAGAGAAAATTTAAGAAAATAGGTTACCTTATTAAATAAAGAGGAAATTAATTGAGGAAAATAAAGATAAATCAATAAACAAATTATTTATAAAATTTTATACATTTTACTAATTAAAATGGAAGTTAAGGGCAATTTATCCAAAATAGCCTAACTAATTTAAAAATGGATTTAATTATTATAATTAAAATAATTATTATTAAAATTAAATATCTAAATTAATTATATAAATAAATAAAGACCAAATACCCCCAACCCAACTTACTTTATCATTTCCATTTTCCTTTTTCTCCTTTCTTTTCTTTTTCTTTCTTCCTCCTTTATTTTTTTTCTTCTTCTTCTCCCGGTTTGGGCCAGCCCGCGGCCCAAACTCTCCTCCCCATCGTCTTGCGTACAAGCCGCCCATCCCTTCTTTTTCTTTTCCTTTTTTCCCTTCCCGCGGCCCAGCGCCGTTCGACGCCTCCCCGTGCATCCAAACGCAGCGTTTCGGCCCTCCTTTCGCTGAGACGCCGCGTTCCGATATTTGAAGGTAGCCGTTGCCAAACGGGCAACGCGACACATCGCTCTTTTCCCCATACCGCTAAAACGCCGCGTTTCGTTTTAAAACTTTAATAATCGCCGCCGCCCGACCGGTTCCCCCTTCCTTTTCCTTTCCCCTAGACCGCCGGTCCACCCCTTCTCCCCCCTTCTTCTTCCCCGTGCAGACGGCAGCAGCGACGCATGCCTACACTGCCGGCGCTGCCCCGACATCGGCGAGCCTGCAACCAACATTGTCCTCCCTCCTGAGCAGCCTGCAACCCTTCCTTTTCTTTTTCCTCCTGTGACCGCCTACCGCCTGCCATGGCAGCTGCCGCCTGCACCCCCTGGCCTTGCCCGACCACCCTGCCTATAAATACCCCAATTTATCACCTGGATTCGGGATTTGGAACCCCGAAATCCTAGATTGCTCCCTCTCGCCGCCGCCCCATTAGACGCGTCGACCGCCGCCTTCCCCCAACGCCGCCGGTTTAGCGCCGCCCAGAACCCCACCTTGCACCACCCTCCACCTAACCAAGCCCTCCTCAGCCCTCGATTTGCCCTGCACGTGCCGCCCTGGCAGTGCGAAATAGCCACCCCGAGCACCCTCCTTCCAGCCACCGCCGCCCCTTATGCCGCCCGTAGCTGCCATCTCCGCCGCGATCCACCCTCCTTCCACCTCCCAAAGTAACCTGCAGTACCTCCCCTACCTGCCCATACCCTCCTTACCCCCTGCTTCCTTCTCCACCAACCTCCACCATCTTCCACCACCTACTTCCTCCATCGGCCGCCGCATCCACCACCGCGCGCCGCCGCCCTTCTCACGCCACCACCCTCATTCCACTCCCCTCTCCCTACTGTCTCCTCCCCCACACTTAACTTTCCTTTTTCCTCCTCCCATCTAACCACCACCTCCATCTTTTCCTCTCTTCTCCTCCTCCACCACCGCCGCCGTCGCCGCCACGTGCCGCCGCCGGACCACCACCGACCCTAGGTGATTCTCCACTCATCCAAACCCTAATACCCCTTTTATATAACTGCTACTATTTTCTACTAATATTAATACTAATATACTTATTATTATTACTTTTATTATTATTATTATTATTATTATTATTGTCATTATTACCATTATTATTGTCTCTATTATTAATGTCTTATTTTCTTACTAATACTAACATCCCTTTTGAACCCTAACTTTTATTATACTTAACTGTAATCTTAATTTTTATAATTATTAGTATTAACATTATTAATAATATTACTATTATTACTTCTATTATCCTTACTACGGTTATTATTGTGGTTGCTAAACCTTACTTGGTTGTATTATTGTTATTATCATTACTACTAGGAGTATTATTATTATTATCGTTATTATAAGTGTTATTATTATTATTATTATTATTATACTTAACACCCTTATCATTTTGTTAACAATAATACTACTTGTTCTTATCCATGTTACTTAACTCAAGCTAGTAAATATCATGTGGCTATCAACTAAGAAGAGTACTTGAACCCTTATTACCATACCACTTAACATTAACCCTAACCTCATTACTATGACACTATTATTAGCTATTACTATTATTACTACTGTCACTACCTTATCGTTGTAATCAAAAGCATTTGAACCCTTTTATTTTTCAAGAATATACAACTATTATCATTATCACCCTTAGGAATAGTTTACTTGTAATATTGTGACCTTATAATATCATCATTTCAAATATGACACCATTAATAGACTTGGCCTTAAAACGCTAGGGTTTCTATCACTAGACATTAGTGTCACTATTTTATTAATACTAACACTATTTTCCTATAGCTAGCATGAACCCTATTACTACAAGATTAGAACTAGTGGGTTTAATAAAATAAGTGTAGCAATAAGTATCAACAATAAATATATTTTGACTACTAATATTTAGTATACTAATTCTAAGGTAAAAACCCTAGTTTTTGTATAATACCCTTTTTAGTAATAAAAACCCTAATCCTAAACTAGAATAAGGGTTGATGGTACTTGCAAGGAAAATTAATACTTAGCTTTTTCCCTTTTTCATAGGTGACCCCGATCCGAGCCCTAAGGAGCTAGAGGAGCGTGCTCCAAGCCCGGTGCCTACCTAGGTAAGGACGAAGCTAATGGCCTTGTACTATGTGTGACATGGATGTATTGAATATTGTGTATGCCATGCTATGCCATGTGTTATATGATTTGTGTATAACTTGTCTTGTGTGTAGCGCAGCTTGGAGATTGAGGTATGTTGTATGTGCTTCCATGACATGAGCATGACATGTATATGTATGATGTTTATGATGTATTATGTTATGGCCCTCTAGGACATGCATGTTAGGGTAAATGGTAATATGAGTTGGGAATATAAGGATGACTGGAAATAAACGAGAAGTGAGACCGCTAAGGGGGATATGAGGTTGACCTAAGTACCTCATGATCTATGAGAGAAGATTTAAGTGGGATGAATGTCCGAAATAAATGAGAGTTGGGAACCATGCATGGGAGTCTTGAAGTTTGTATGGTGGTATTAATATTCTATGGCGGTATTAATGGTTGCATGGTGGTATTAATGGCCGTATGATGATATTAGGGTTTGTATGGTGGTATTAGTGATTTCATGGGGGTATTAATGGCTTACGGTGGTATTAGGGTTTGCATGGTGGTGTTATGGTTTGTATGGTGGTATTAATGTTCTATGGCGGTATTGATGGTTGCATGGTGGTATTAATGGCCGTATGATGATATTAGGGTTTGTATGGTGGTATTAGTGATTTCATGGTGGTATTAATGGCTTACGGTGGTATTAGGGTTTGCATGATGGTGTTATGGTTTGTATGGTGGTATTAATGTTCTATGGCGCTATTGATGGTTACATGGTGGTATTAATGGCCGCATGATGATATTAGGGTCTGTATGGTGGTATTAGTGATTTCATGGTGGTATTAATGGCTTATGATGGTATTAGGGTTTGCATGGTGGTGTTATGGTTTGGTGGTATTAATGTTTGTATGGGGGTATTAGGGTCTGCATGGTGGAGTTAGGGTTTTGCATGGGAGTTAATGATTGTATGGGATTTAGGGTTTGTATGAAAAGTTCGAGAGGTTGCATGGGATGTGTAACGTTTGCGTGGGAGCAAAATTTACGGATGAAAGGTTGATTTGGGATGTAAGAAAGGTAATGCAAGTATGATCTGGGTGTTTAACTGTTTTGGACGGAGAATAGTACGTGGAGTATTATAAGGGTATGGAGGAGACATAATTAGGGTTTGGAGTGATTCACTCTGGGTCATCGTGATTAAGTAAGGTTGGAGTAGCTAATTGTGATTTGTTGAGGATAATTGAGGTTTGAAATGGCTAGGTATGGTTGTTAGGGTAACATAGGGTTAAGAGTGGTTAACCACGGTTTGGCGTGGACAATTAGGGTCAGTTATGGCTGCTTAGAGTTGTTGGTGTTATATGTGTATTTATTGATTAAAGTGTAGTTATGAATGTGGGATTTTATTAGTTGTGATGTGTACAGTATAAAGAGAATGATTTATGCATGTTAAGAGTGTTGTGTGATTCAATAAGACACGGATAAGACACTAATAACGTAAAGCGAAAGACTGTTGAGCCGAGCCCAGTCCGATCCACCGATTAGAATAGTGGTCAGAGGCGTTCTGCCTTGTGTGTTTCGTTCCGGTCCACCAGCTATAATAGTGGTCAGAGGCGTTCTGCCTTGTGCGTTTCGTTCCGGTCCACCAGCTATAATAGTGGTCCGAGGCGTTCTACCCTGTGCGTTTATTTCCAATCCCCCAGCTATAATAGTGGGGGCCTCGGCTCGATAGACCCAAAGTAAATAAGTTAAACCACGGGAAAAATACTAAGTACTTACAGTGAAACACCATATTGAGGCGGGGCCAGTCCGGTCCACCGGTAAGAATAGTGGTTAGAGGCGTCCTGCCCTGTGTTTTTATTTCCGGTCCACCGGCTATAATAGTGGGGTCCCCGTGCTTACATGGATTATTGAAGAATGTGTGAAATGGACTTATTATCATTAATGAGAATGAAGAATAAGTCACCAGAAAAGTATTCAGACCTTGTCTTGCGGGTTATTGCATGTTGTTTATATGATGGTGCTATGTGTGCTATGTGGTATGATTATATGTTTGGCCTTAGCGCACCAGCGCCCTTACTCAGTATTGGACCCGCACTGATACTACCTTGATTGAATGGGTCCTGTGATGATCCACCAACGGTGGGGAGCAAACCTCCTATGCAGGTTTGATCGGTTATGACATTGGGGTGGAAGGCTTGGCTTGAGTGAGTAGGCGATCCGGATATTGGTCCCTTGGGATCCGTCTTATTAACTATATGTTGTACTACATTTCTTGTTTTGAAACCATACTCTTAAGTTGTATTCCTAAACGATATTCTAACTGTTGTTGACTCATGTTTTCGTGAACGACCTATGTTAACTACGTACCTATGTTTTGATGATGGTTTAGCTTAGCCTTAGCACTTAGTATCGAAACGGTAGGAGTGAACCAGTCTGGTACTAAGTGTGGCGGTAATACCCCCAAGTTTACGGTTTTAATTTTTTCGCTTCCGCTAAAACCTTTGTCTTAAACGAAATTTTTCAGTAGTAAATTTGGGGGTGTTACAATTAGACCCAAAAATATGATGCCATACTAACCTAGGATTAGAGGTAACTAGTTTTGCTAGTGCTCTACCACAACCCAAACCCTCAAATATGCCTATGTTTAATCAAACACAAGGCCCCACACAAACGATATAATAACTATTATAGCTTGTGGAAGAGATTACCAAGTACAAGTAACCAAGTCTGGATAAGTTACAAAATCATTAAGCATGTACACCCACTATAAGATCCACAAAAGCATATAAGGTAAGTATAGGGGCATAAAGAAAACCATTGGGAATGCATAACAATACAACCCCAAATAAGATCCTAGTTTTGACTTAAACATCTTTCACTTTAATTATAAGCATTTTATTTAAGAGCTAGCCCATTACACATGCCATATAAGATCCATGGAATCACATAAACATCTACCATTTATTCTCATTATATACATCAATTAAATAGGTCACAAGTTAAAAAATAAGTTAATCATAAAGGAAAACCTCAAAAGAAGCACCACAATAGTCCAAAGCAAACTAATTGACTTGTCACACAAACCAATGTATTGGTCTAGTAAACATACTAAGAGAAGAACTCAACATACCAGATAAAGTAGTTAATTGATATGGAAGAACAAGTTGATCGATTTAACTAGTCAGCTAGCCAAGACATTAACCAATGAACTAGTTCCATTTTGAGACCAACAACTTAAAAGACTCACTTAAGTAATTGACTAGTAGGTTAAAGTTAGTTGACTGATTTTGTCCCTCACTAGTTGAATGATTCTATTAGAACATCAAAATAAATAACACAATCATTTCTAGCTTAAACAACATCCATAGACACTTAACTAAAACTCATGAAACTTTCCAAAATATATAATCCACATAATACAATTTCTAAGACATAAACAACATTTGAACATATAATACATGCTTGAATCAACATCAAACTTTCAAATAAAAACCAAACAAGGTCTAACATGCTTCTAAGGTTAATTTCATGCATTATATTCAAATCAAACCTTACAAGAACACATGGATGCATGATAAACCACATGAGAAACATGCAAAAACACTTGAATCATAATAAAACCTACTTAACCCTAAACCAAGCTTAGGAGGTCTAGACTCCTTCATAATAAAAAATACTCATCATACCAAAACACTTATACATGCTTTCATACATATTTTTACACAAGATAATGTTATTAAATGTCAAAATGCATAATAATAAATCCTTTCTTTTATAAGGTCTAGTTACTTTACTAAAATTTCAAGCTTCTTGTGAAGAGAATGAAGCTATCTAGCCTACAACTATTTCTCCACAACACCTAAAATCACATAACACATATAAATTTTAGTTTACCTATTATAACAAGTCAAGTGAAGTAGACAATAACATAAATTAAAATAAAACAAGTCAAATCACTTAATTTGTGTGAATGAGCTTAAGGAAGGGTTAAATCAATAATTTTTTTTACTTTTACTAAGTTTTAATTCACTATTGCTAATGAATTAAAACAAGGTATTGGAAGCAAGAGAAATAATAGAGTTAGAAGGAAAACATAGTAAAGGAACTCAGGTTCAAGAGGATGAAGTACAAAAATAGAGATTTCAACACTTCACCAATTTATGAGAAAATGAGTGAATGGAAAAGTAAGGTGAGAGAAGGAATGCATAAGAAAAATCTAGTTCATTTAGTGTAGGGTGTTGTGTAAATTAGAGAGATGTAGAGAGAGAGAGAGAGTTGCTTAAAAATGACTTGATTGGAGAATGGACATGATATAATGATGGTGAGGTGATAGTTAAGTGTAAAGGACTATGTTACGGAGATTCAACATATAGGAGTAGTTGGTTGCTCCCTTAGGTTAGCTTTATAGGTAAGGGTGGAGAGAGAGAGAGAGAGAGAGAGATGAATTGAGGGTGGTCGGTAGGATTTTTGATAAAAAGTACCTTTTGGTAAAATTTATGGTAAGAGGATTAATATCATAAAAATTATGAAGATATTATTACAACCCTTAGTAAGTATGCATGATCTATAAATATTAAAATTATAAAGTTTCAATATCATTGGATCAAGTTTTAAAATCAAAATATATGCGAAAGTGAAGTTTTAGGGGAACTGGTTAATTGGTTTTGGCTTAACTAATCAACTGGTCTTGTTGGGCTAGAAAAATAAAGAACATGTTAACCCACTGATTAGTTTTTTCCATCAATTGATTGGTCTCCCAAATTAAACTATATGTTCTTAAACTTATTTTGCTTCAAAATAAATTATATAAAATATGATTCCACATATGCGCTACACTATCTCTTTTTTTTAAATATTATTCCACCATAATACCTATACTCAAAGCCTTGATCCTCCTCATTAAAAGGGTTCAAGATCACCACACAATCAAAATGTAACTATTAGCTTTCCAAACTTACTTAACCTTAGTTACCATTTGTAATACTTTGAGTTGATGGCTCACCACACAAATCAAGATGAGTCATTTTAGCACTCTTTGTACTCACTCACATGCTTTTTGAGAAAATTTTAAATTTTTTTGGAACTTCTTAAAATGATCACTTATCCTAAAAATTACTTCACGGTAAACACACTTAACTATGGAGCTTTTAAGATAGAATTATCAAAAAGATGGTATACTATATTGATATAGGTAGCTATATCAATTCTTATAACACTTCGCTTAATTTGGGAGTATTACACTTTTTGTATCCCGACTTCTTAATGCTTGCACTTCTTCTATAGGTGTTACTTTATTCCGGTAGTTTTTTACCTTCTTTCTTTGTGCATATATTTCACCACAACCTATCTAAAATTTTGCCAATATTTAAGATTTCTTTCATTATCATTTCTTAATTTTTTTTAATCATTGATATAATTATATTTTGCTAGTTCTATGCATATATTTCGGCACATCTAATAAAAAAAAATTCAGGACATTATAACTACTTAGATTTTCAACATTATTCTATTTATATTTCACTAATTCTATTCATATCATTTACCACTATTACATACACACACACATGTTATACTTAATCAGGATGCATAATACTTCCTTGCTGATATTGATTGAGCCTAATTCCGTTATAAAATATTACATCTTTTAAGAAATACCCAGGTTGAGGCTTAGGTTTTTCTGGTGGAATTTGGATTGTGTGGAACGGGGACTTCATGCATCTACGTGTTAATGGTACTGCTGCACAGTTTTTCCACATAGAGATTTCTCTTCATTCTAGTGCAAACTTCTTCTTTATAGATATTTACTTCTAGCCCATTCACAATATTCGAGATGAGCTCCGGGAAGACCTCTTCTCTATATCAGCTCCATGACCTCAAGTTGGCTCCTCGGTGGTTACGCCAATAATATCGTTGTTTGTCCATATGGCATGGTGGCCCATTAGGAGGTCGTTAACATTCTGATTTATTTGACAAAATGACTTATTAGTGTGATATCTTCAACTTGGGTTTCTCAAGCCCAAAGTTTTCAAGGCATGGTAAATCCTCAAGTAGGCATATATCCTCTTTGACATTGATAAAATTATGATTGATTTTAGCCGGAGGCTTTCCTTTCCAAATGTTTCGATCATACATCTCCCCATAACTTTGATTGAAGTTGTTTTCTGCCAATTCTCATCCCGACGCCAAGCCCTTTTACTTTGATGCAGCTTTCACTAATTCATAATGGCCTGCTCTTGGTTGCTAAGAATAATTGACACCACGATGACGATGCCACTTAGACAAATTTTCAATGCGCAACTACTTTACAGGATTGAAACAAAAGCTGCTTCGGTGATATCCTTGCACATAAGAGAAGAAAGTGGCTCAAATTAGAGGTATTCAGCTTTCTCAACCTCAAAATTTTTCTTCTTGACGACAAAAACTAGAGAAAAATCTAATTTAAAATGATGCCATCTTGACTCAAGATAAAGTTTTTAGTCCCAGAAATCTAGACTAAATGCCATCTTACCGTAAGATTGCAACACTTCAAATATCTACGATCATTAAGGTATAATTCACATATCTTATCCCTAAATGACGATTCTAGGAATTAGACTTTTTAGCCTACGAATGTGAGATGATTTTTTTAGGGGGTATTTTAAGGGCTTATTACCGAAGCAAACCGGTTCGTGGATCTTCTCAACTGAAGTGGTAAAGCAGTAGCTATTATCTAGTAGATCATTGTATGTAGGAAATATTATATAGTAGTCCCTAGATTATCTCATGTGACTACTGACTACTACTATCCCGTGTATATATATCTGCAATGAATATATGAAGAGGAAGAGTGAGGGAATGCCACATACTTTGCTTTCTCTTATATGGTATTAGGGACTGCTTTTCTCTAGGCGATTCACTATGTTGTCAACCAAAGACGCTTCAAATAATACTCCAACTATGTCTATCAAACTCAAAAAAGAGAACTATGATCAAAGATAATAACGGGAGGGACCCCATCCCTGAAACACATATAAATCCTCAAATCCAATACGTTTCACCATTTTTGTTTACATTGCAGCTAACTATTGCAGCTACGAAGCAGGCTTTTATTACTTATGACTTTGGTGATGTCATTGAAGAATGGGCAACAACTCCTAAGTATCTCACCGAACCAACTTATGATTAGCATTCTAGAGTATGCAAACTGGTATAAAAAAGATAGCTTGGCTTGTGTATGGCTCAGGGAAACCATAACAGAAAAAATACTTCCTTTGGTGGTGAGATTGAAGAGCATCATTGATTACATAGAGAAGAAAATTGGTGGCACAGAAGCGTTAGCTGAAGTTGGTACTGTAGTTTCAGATCAAGAACTTAATACATCTTGAATGGATTGAGTTTGAAGTACTCTACTTTTAAATCAGCTTTCAATGCTCGCTGTTTGAAGGGCCCAACTTCCGTAGAGGCCTCGTCGGGTCTTCTTCTAGATGAGGAGGAGGAGCATGGGAATGTGGAAGAACATCAAGTCGTTTTGTCCTGATATCTGTGTCGTCAAGGATATTCAGGGAAGAGTTATACTGCGGGGGAAGCTTGATCGGGGTCTTTATGAACTCACTGTGCATTTAACACCTTCAGCTAACTTTTCTCACCAGTCTCCTTCTATTCCTTATTATTCTTCCACACTTCTTAGTGAATGCACAACTCTCATTGGATGGCACGATAGGCCGGGTCATCCTAAAGAGAAGGTTGTTAGGATAATAATTTCTAAATTTAAGTTGGCTTGTATCGTGAATAACGAGCCCTCTTTATGTGGTTCATGGCGGTTAGGCAAGGGTCATAGATTTCAGTTGTCCTCTTTTTACGGGTCTTCCACAACCCCATTTGAACACTTCTGTTAATGTTTTTTAGTATTTCGGTCAATTTCTTCCGTTAATGGAGCTCCTGAACAAAGACATATGGACATAATTGCTAAAGGATTGGCTCTTTTGTCTCATGCTTCTCTTCCGGTTGCATACTGGGAGTATGCTTTTCAAACCACAGTTTATCTTATGAACCGTACGCCCACTCCTCTCTTGGCTTTATAAATCACCCTTCTGAGCCTCTCTATAAACGCGTTCCTGACTATACGCTTCTCAGAGCATTTGGGTGCTTATGTTAGTTATCCCTTTAATTATTCAACCTTAAAATTTTCATAAATTGGAGCATCGATCGAAGCCATACGTGTATTTTTATTGGGTATAGGAGCTCTAGGCATAAAGGTTATTTGTGTCTTCATGTAGAGACCAACCGAGTGTATATTTCTCTCTTCATGTAGCATTTGATGAGAGGGTCGTTTTCAGTTCTCATCTATTGCGTGCTCCTCTACTGTATCGAATATCACAAGATCTGGAGATGTCACCCTTCGGCTTCTACGAGACGCTTCCGATATTCATAATCCTAATCCTACTTCTGGTCATAGCTCCTCTCAGAATACTCCATACAGCTTCCCATCTCTTATTTCTCTAGAGTTGGTTAATTAGGCTCCTCCTCCCATGAGTCGTCTGCCACGCCACAACACACCATCGCTTCATCTCACCACCGGCTCTGTCACTTGCGCCTTATTGGATCTTCCATTCATCTTATTACAACTCAGGATCGCACCGATCATCTCAAACCAAACATCCACTTCCAGATCTGAACTATTTATTCCTACACAACCCACCTCATATAAAAAAGCCTCTCGATCTTAGCTACCAAACATCCACTTCCAGATCTGAACTATTTATTCCTACACAACCCACCTCATATAAAAAAGCCTCTTGTTTCCCTGAGTGGCGTGTTGTCATGGACACCGACCGAATATAATGCTCTTATTTCCAATAACTCACGGACTCTTGAACCTCCTCCTCCAGGTGTTAATATTATTAATAGCAAGTGGGTAGCATTATAAACCTCGTTTGGTGGTGATGGGCAACAGCCAACCACTTGATGTGGATTTCTTTGTTACTTTCAGTCCGGTAATCAAGCCCACAAGCTATGATGCATCTTGTCTTGATACTACTTGTATCATATGGGTGGCCTATTCATCAACTCGGCATCAATACTGCTTATTTACATGGTGTGTTGCGTGAATGTGTGTATATGTCTCAAACAGCAGCACCCACAGTTTGCAGCTCATGTGGGCCGACTTCGTAAGGCAATTTATGGGCTTAAACAAACAAGCTCAAGTCTTCTCTCTTGGATTACAGGTTCAGGGGCTGTTATTCTGACTGTTCTCTTTTTGTTGGAACTCACACCGGGTCTCCATCACATACTTATAGGTTTACGATGATGATATTATTCTTACTGGTAATGGTGATACTTTTCTTCACAGCTTTACGAGTGACCTGCATGCTCTACTTTTGCACCCACAGATTTGGGCGAGCTTTATTATTTTTTGGGAATTGAGGCTCGCATGTAGAGCTGGCAAAAGTTGATCTAATCCATTTGAGCTAATTCAATCTATACAAAATTTAATCCGACATAAGCTACTAAATTTATCAATTTGATTTGATACAAATCCGATCCGAACCAAACAGAACCCGAATCCAACCCATAACCCGACATCAACCCAATTCCCACCCAACCCGACTTGTTATCGACTTGACGCATGTAACACCCCTAAAATTTACACAATTTTTTTAAAACGATACTTATAAATTAAAACCTTAAATTCTAGGGATACTACCGCCACACTTAATATCAGATCGGTTCACTCCTACCGTTCCAGTACCAAGTGCTGAGGCTAGGAAAACACTACATATAACATCATTAATAATCCAAATTCATAAATACAAAAATCAGAATACGCATAAGTCTTTACACAATCCAAAACACGAGAGTTAGTTTTTCAAGGAAAAGAGATAGCTACAATAATAAAATTGTTTCTGAAGTGTTAATCATGAATAAAGAAAATAGGAATAATAATATCATATGGAAAGCCGGCCACGTCACTCCAGGAACCGATCCAACCCAATCATTACTCGGCCCCACCTGATGTCCCATAGACATCGATAGCATCAAAATAAGCGTCTCTTACCTAAAACACGTTAGACGGGCCTTCTGCTCATGGGAATGAGCAGCATCCATAAAAGGGGTGATCAGTACGCTACGTACTGAGTAAGGTAACCGAGTACTAAGGCCAACACATAGAATCATACAATTAATGCAGAAGGAATAAAAGAGCATAATCCATTATGATAATATAATATCAAACAATCATTCGGGTAGATACATAAAGGCCCATTTATAGTCCAGATTAATTATTTAATTAATCTCTGATCATAAATCGATTCACACCATACTTTTTTATCAAACCATGTGAGTATGGAAGCCCCCACTATTATAGCCGGTGGATCGGAGACAAGTAGGGCGCAATGCTCCTGCCCACTATTATTAGCTGGTGGATCGGTCACACATAGGGTATCATACCCTAACCACTATTTCTTATCGGTGGATCGGTTGGCCCCGGATCACATGGTGTTCCATTGTAAGTACTTAGTGTCTTTTAAATATCTTAGCAACTGAGGTGTTTGGTTTATTGAGCTCGGAGTCCGCCACTATTATAGCCAGTGGATCGGAGGCACATAGGGTATCATACCCTAACCACTATTATAGCCAGTGGATCGGAGACACATAGGACTACACGTCCTAACCACTATTTCTAACCGGTGGATCGGTGGGACCTGGCTCAATACTCTTCCACTTTACATAATTAGTATCTTAAGTATCTTATTCAAAACTTTGCCTAGACATACATGACTATCCCCTACTATTCTTATCCTCCAACCCTAGTTAATCACCACCACCATAGTTAATCATAACATCCCCTAACACCCATACAAACCCTAACTACACGTAAACCCTACTCCCATGCAAACCCTAACTCCATCATGCAAACCCTAATACCACCATGCAACATTAATACCACCACACAAACCCTATACTACCATGCAACCATTAACACCACCATGCAGCCACTATTCCATGCAAAACTCTAACACCAAGCAACTCCATGCAAAACCCTAACTCATGCAAGCATTAACTCCATGCAAAACCCTAACACCATGCAAACCCTAATACCATGCATTCCACCACTCCATGCAAAACCCTAACACCACATTGATACATTCCCCATCATTATTTTACAACCCTATCATGCATGTCTTAGGGCCACATCATACCATGATAATAACACACTTATACACATAATTCTCATGCCATAATTATTTACACAAACATACCTCAACTAGATATCATGCTGCATTCATAATAATTATACAATATACACATAAAATGCACATTAAATCATATCACATGGCATATATGGAATATAATTTACATATTACACAAATGGCCTTAGCACCCCTTACCTAAAATGTCACCGGTCTTGGAGCACGCTCCTATACCTCTTGAGGGCTTTGATTGGGTTCACCTATTATGGGGAAAAATACTAGAATTAGATTCCCTCCTAAAAATATTATTAGATGCTAACTTATCCTAAGACTCGGTTTTTAATTAAAATAATACTATACTAAAATTAACTATACAAAATACTACTAAAAATACTAATAAAAATACTAATGTAATTTAAAACGAATGGTGATATAAGGGTTTCTGCCCTTCACCAAAATAATGTTGGTAAAGATAAAGATAATAATAATAATAATAATAATAATAATAATAATAATAATAATAATAATAATAATAATAATAATAATAAAATATTAATAATAATACTAATATTAGTAGAAATAATAATAATAATATAATCCTAAAATTACAAGGTGGGCTTTCGACCCTACCCCAAATAATAAAAGTACTATTCAATAATATTAATAATATATATTACTTATGATATTAAAAATAATAAAGATAATAATAATATTAATGATAATAATAGTAAAAATATTAATAATAGTACTAAAAATACAAGGGTGCGAGACCTAATTAAAATTTAAGGTCTCGGCCCCCTAAAATAATTAACATTAATAATAATAATAATATTAATAATAGTATTAAAAATTTTCATAAACTTATAATAATTCAAATAAATTCCTAAAATTTGAAACTAACAATCTAATTATCTCAAGAATAATCTCCACCCTGCCAACAAAATTTATCAATAATATTACATATAATAACAATAATAATAATGATGATAATAATAATAATAATCATATTCGAATAAATACTAAAAATTGGAATAAAAACAGAATAAATTATAATAAATAGAAAAGAAGGGCTGAGGTCTAGGGTTTTACCTTGAGTCGGTGGGGATGGGTGGCACCGGCGGTGGTGCATGACAGTGGCCGGAAAAGAATTCTAAAAGGGAAAAAGATGAAGAAAAAGAGAGAAAGAGAAGGGGAAAAGGGAAAATAAGGTTATGGTTCGGTAGAGGAGAATTAGTAGAAGTTTTTGGGTGGTGCAGAGGGCAATAGAAGTGGCGGATGTGGTGGTGGACGTCGGCTTAAAAGTTGCGGGGTAAAGATTTTTGCGAGATGGATAGGAGACTTTGCACGGCTATAGCGGCTCGTGTGAGAAGAATCGAAGGAGGTGGAGAGCTTAGTTAGCTAGAGTGCGATGCAAGGAAGAATTTGGGATGCAGAGGTGGTAGCGAGGTTGGCTATCTGTGGTAGACGACTCATCTGAATTCACGGTGGCGCACGGTTAACTCTTAGGGTTTCAAGGAGGAAAAGTTTCAAAAACACTCCAATCGAGGATATTTATAGGGTTTAGAGGGAATGGTAGGGTTTTGGGGGTCGGCAGGAGGGTATTTTATATAGGGTTTGGGGTAGCCGACGACGGTAATCAGCCGGCGAAAGTTTTGGTCGGGTTTGATCCTTCGAGAGAAAATAGGGAGAGAACGAGTGGGAGTTGAGGATAACCAATCATGCCAAGCTAATCTGCGAGTCAAGGGGAAGAGAATGAGGGGAGGAATGGCCGGTCAAAACCCTTGTGGCCGGTGGCGCCATTTTTGGGGGTGGAGGTTGCATGCTTGACGACGGAGGAAAAAGAAGGAAGAAGGAAGGAGGGGGGGGGGGGGAATCGGCGGCCGGGAAGGAAAAGGAAAAGAGGAGAATCGGGCCGGTCGGTGTCAGTTATAAGTCCTTTAAATGAGACGTGGCGTCTCAGGGGAAACAGGCTCCAAAACGCAGCGTTTGGCTGCCACATAAGGGGAACGACGCTGGGCCGTGGGAGAAGGAAGGAAAAGAGGAAGGATTGGGCCGCGCTCCAGGCCCAATCGGGAGAAGAGAAAAAGAAAAAGAAGAAAAGAAAGAAAAAGAAAGAAAAGAAAGAAAAAGGAGGAAAGAAAAAGGAGGAAAGAAAAAGAAAAAGAAATAAGGAAAAAGAAAAATTTAAGTGGTTTGGGGGTTAAATAAATAAATTAGGATATTTAGAATAAAAATATTTAAATAAAATAATATTAAATCTCCTTTTTAGGCTAATTTAGGGATTTTAAAAGACTTTTCATAAATTTCTTTTTAATTAGCAAAAATCCCAATTTTCCCTTATAAAAAAATATTTATAAATTATTTAATAATTTACCCGAAATAAATCCTTCTTATTCCAATTAAAATAAATAAATAAATAAATTCCCTAATAGATCCTTACTTAATTATATTTCTTAAAATAAATAATTTTGGGGCATTTCAACGCGCTATCAATTCGACCCAACTTGACTCGACAAAACAAAATTCGATATTTATCAGTTATAATAATAAAAAAATACACATGCATTATTATTTATTTGAAGCTTTTAAAAATATATTATTATTTACATTTTATTTATTTTTCTTACTTTTATTGTAAACTTATTTATTCACCAACGATGTTCTAATTTTACCCATTTTTTTACATAAAAACACAACATTATGGAGCCATAATAATAAACAAATAATAATTAATAGCACATTATTAATCACATGCTTACATGAAGTTAAACTTGACGCTTACTTACAAGATTAATAATCTAGATTAATTTTGGTGGTCAATGTCCGATTTGACCTAAATCTAAAGTGATTGGATCTAGGATTAGCTTGGCTTGAACTCAACCTGACCCATCAAAACCTAAAAAGATCTGATTTTTCAAGTTAATCCAAACCTGACCCGTCAAATACACTCGAACACAAAATCACTAAAATACAAGCTTGCTTGACCCAATCCTGACCCGATAGAGATGTAAACGGGACAAGTTTAAGACGGGTATGCCCATACCCATACTTGAATTTATACCTATACCTGAATGGATATCCACTTACACATCCATATGAGTATCCGCTGGATGTTACCCGATGAATAGTCTGTTTACCTGTTAACTGATATTATCTAGAGGATAGATCAATTATCCAATGAATAAACCCATTTAGAGTTAAGCCTAATAAAAAATTTAACCTTAATTTATACTATATTTATTTTAAAATTAAGGGTAAAAGGTAATTATATATCGGGTAAACCGGTACGAATATGGATATGGGCATAGGTATGGGTACAGATGTGGATATCCCATACCTGTATCTAATGGGTATTTTTTCCATCCTTCATATGTGTTTAAATATCCAATGAATAAAACTCAACTTATTTTGGATAAAATCCGCCCTATTTTTATCCGTAGACCCGACCTGACCCCATACGACAAGCTAATCCGAAATAATCCAAAACCGACCTGACTCAAACCCGAATTATCTCAACCAAACCCCAACCCAACCTGGTAAATTAACTTGATACAACCCAAATCTGTGATGATCTAAACCTAAACCCTACCCTACCCAAACAATTAGGAGACCCGAAATGACCCGAACAGACCCACAATCGACCCACAAAGAAAATGACACGCAAATAAACCGACCCAGTTACGACCCAACCTGCTATAACTAGACTCAAACCTGACTTGTCTGACCCACTTGACACCTATACTCATAGGGATACCAATGGCATGCTTTTGTCCCAAACTAAATACATAAGGGAAATTCTCCAACGAGTTCACATGGATGGTGCTAAACCTGTATCGACTCCGACTAACACTAGTATACGACTATCATCTTTTAGCTAAGTATTTCATGCTCCACATTTATATTGCTGTGTTGTTGGGGCTTTGCAATATGCTACAGCTACTAGGCCATATCTTGCTTATGTTCTCAATCGTGTTTGTTAATTCATGCACCAATATACACCATTTTCCACCAGTAGCAAGGCTGTCAAACAAATCCTTTGGTATCTTAAAAGGGACCTTTGAGCAGGGTCTGTATATAAAAATGATCTGCCCAGTGCTCTTTAGTTGCTTATTCTGACATCGATTGGGTTAGGGATCCCTATAATTGCAGGTCCACACATGGTTACCGAGTCTTTTTGTTCGCTGGAAATCTGATTAGTTGGTTATTTAAAAAGCAACATGTGGCAGCCAAATATATAGAGGTCATGCTATTGCTACGTATAAGATTATTTAGGTTCACCAACTTCTTTAGAAGTTAGGTATTTCTCTTACACATCCACGTATTCATCTTCTTCTTCTTCTTTGAGACAATATTTCTACGTCCTATATGGAAGCAAATCACATCTTCCTCAATCATTCTAAATATATCAAAGCTAATTTTCATTTTATACACGAAAAGATGGAGCGAGGTCATGTTCATGTTAATAATATTCCCACCGCCGACCAGGTAGCTACTATCTTGACCAAGGGGTTACTGTGAAAACATTTTTCATCTTTGCAATTCAATCTCAACATCCTTTCTCTCCCATTGAGATTGCGAGGATGTGTTAAGGAAACCGGTTCTTGAAGTTTCTCAACTGAAAATTTCAATTTGTAACCATTTTCTAGTAGTAAATTTCAACTAGTAGATCCTTATATATAGGAAATATTATATAGTAAATTCTAAATTATCTCATGTGACTATAACTAACCCATGTACATATATTTGCAATGAATAAATACATGAAGTAGCATAGTGAAAGCCTTCCAAATACTTTGCATTCTCTTACAGTGGTATCTTCCAATGACCATTTTATTTCATAATTTCCTACCCCTCATAGCAATGGAGAAAGTATTTGGTGGATTAATCACTAACTTAAAGGTCGGATCTACAAACCTTCTAAATGCCACCTTACAAATGCATTTGGATAGAATCGTATGTCTCCTATATTTTATGTGATGTTCTAGCCAATAACTAGAAGATCTCTTATTAATCTGGTTCAACCCAGTTTCGACCATGGCTGGTTCCTATGGATTTTCAAAAAGACATGTCTTCATTTAAATCCCAATATGAACCTTCCTTCTATCAAGCAATTTCCTTTGATCGGATTACATAAGATGGTGTTGGAGATTGACAATGATGAACACATGAGACCTCAATTGATTAAAAATACGAATTGCACGATTTAATAGAGAAAACAATCAGGAATACAATTGAGAAAATAGATGATGTTTATAGCGTACATAACAAAAATAAAATAAAAATACAAGGAGTAATCAACAATTCTCACTATAAGATCTCTCAAGAACACAAGTTCTCCCTTAAGAAACTAGTTTTCTCTCTCCCTCCTTCCCACGTTGGAGAACAAAGACTATCACAACTTTAAATAACCTAATATAATGAAAACCTGTCTATATAGCACTACAAGAGGTGATGTATCAAAACAAGAACAAGGGGGCGAGAAACCCCATTAAGATAGCCACAACGATTAATATGAGTCCCCCTTTTGCCATCAACATAATTATGTTGATTGACACCCCTTGTATTGACACTCTTAACCTTATTTTCATTCACACACGTCACTAGTGTGGTTTACACTAGTTAACATCCGTCCTCAGTGTTGTCTTCGCTAATCTCAATTTCACTCTATAATTCCTACACACATCCACATGTTCATGTATCACAACACTTCCAACCAATATACCCCATGAATAATGTTTAGATCGCTCTAAGACATCTACATAACCATCCATTCTATGCAAACCTATCAAACACAAGTTACAATCTCACAATTCTCCACCTTCATACATTATTTAAGAGAACTAGCAAAAGAAGCATAAAATACCATATGGAAAACCCCTTTCCCTAAAGGGTCTCATAGCATACGAACACAAATCAAGTTTGATCCCCACTCAAAGTTGAACACAATCATTGAATCCATTAGCACACCTTCTAGATTATACCTGGTAGCTACTCCTTATTCCAACCTGAGCCAAACAACATCATTACATGTTCTATTCATACTCAAGTGCACAATCTTATAACCTCTAAGGCATAACACTACCACACTAGTGATCTTTGATCATTAGGATCGCCACTCAATTCAAAGTACACAGCAGTAGTTAATGAAACACTCAACACTCCATACTTTATATAAGTCGATGATGTATAATTCACGTACCTTATAATTCTCTATTCACCTAACTAGTGTAACTTCATAAAACTCATCACACGTTTGCTTAAAACACCTACAACTTGAGCAAAATCAAGTTTGGTACCAACCAAATCGTATATTAAGCATCCCACAACTCTATAATATATAACCATGTTTCTACAAACCACATCAATATCACTAGCATACCACAAAGCATAATAAACACCAACAATAGCCTTTGAGTTTGGCTCCAACACACCATTACTACTCCTTATACTTTACAAGGCATAACCAGTAAACTATTCAAAGCCATAATCAAAAGAAGCCTTCACTTGATGCCCAAACTCCTCAACATTAAAATAATCTATACCATCCAAACCAACTACCATATCCACCTCATTCGAAGCACCTTGCATATCCCTATGCTTTACCTCCTTAGATAATGCATTAGCAGAAGTCTTAGTCTCAAAATGTATTTAAACTCACATAGGGTATCACATGTAAATATGGATTTATTTAGATCACTCAACAAGCACCCTGTTGTGGATCGATACTAATTCGGAAAAATAAGATCTAATTAGAATCAATTAGAACACACAAGAATTGAGAAGATAATAACACTCAAGGACACAGATTGGGGAAACAGATGATCTTATTGATGTGAAGTAATTGTGATTACAAAGAATCAAAGAAATTCTCACATAAATCACTCAATTCATCAAGGAAATACAATAGAACTCAATAGGAGAAGAAGACGGTGTTCACTCTTCGATTAGGGTTCTAATCACATGGTATTTATACTATACGAAACTATCATTAGCAAAAATTGAGGCGGAGTGAAAAACCAAAAAAACACGGACCGTGTTAATAAACACGGTACCCCCATATTTATTTTCTATCTCTCGGCCTCTCCCGGAAAATAGAACATATTTTCCTGATGAAAAAACACGGATCGTGTTTCCAAAACACGGCCCCCCCGTGTTTATTTCCAGCTTTGACAATCTTCAGTATTTCAGCCACAACTTCTTCATATGACCTCAAATCGAGTTGATTTTTGATGCGTTGGAAAGCTAACAGAAAGATCTATAACTTTCATGTTCAGCACATTTCCAAATTCTAATTTTGTCAATGTATATTCACATCTTTCTAGAATAGCTCATAGTTCTACTTCAAATTTCTCCGAAATACTTCACACACCAATCCAAGCTATTCTACACACCAAATACGAGTCACAAGCTCACACACCCCTTTTCTTCAGTTGTGCCCTTGAAACTATTGTGTTCCAATTACATTCATCGATGGCCAGAAATATATGAGCCAAACATCCTCAATGTTCCCACAAATGTACCCTTTATAGTAGTGACAACAGGCTCTTGAAATGTCTTGACTTGCTTGTCTACAATCGTTACCACAACTACTTTAGAAGTTTTTAGTGTTTCATTCCCCATGCTACACCTACACCTTTTTAAATCTAAGAAAATCAACAGAATTAACCTATTGGTCATATCAGGAATATGAAAAATATTAGATAGTGTCCTAATCACACCATCATGCATTATCACCCTCATCCTCACAATACACATCCCAATAACTCTACATGAAGCACCATTACCCAAGATAACAACCACACCTTGAGCTATGTTGTATGTTCGGAATGAGATTCTATTAGGGCTAACATGCTAAATTCATCTAGAATCTAGAATTCACCTATGTGTTAATATGGTATATCTATTAATGACGGTCAACATGTCGTCATCGCCTTCATCTTCAGCTACAACAACACCATCCTCTTCATCAAATGAATCAACATCTTCATTTGTAGATTTATTATTAGGGTAGTATTTCCTAATATGACATTTCTTGTAAAACCCATGGGAGATAAAATTCTCAAACCCTTTCTTGTCCGATTTGGACTTCTTGTCAATATGCCCCCTTGCGACAAGACTCTCACCATGTGAGTCAATTGAACTTCCTCTAATCAATTGATTCTTAATCAATTATCCTTGTAGTAAGGCATTTTTGATATTCTCAAGAACCAACTCATCCTTAACATATAAAGTAGTCTCATGAAAATGTTTATAATCAGAAGGTATAGAGTAAAATAATTTAATAACCAAATCCTCATCATCCAATTTGACATCTATATTATGTAGATCCATAACAATAGAGTTAAATTTATCAAAGATGACATTTAAGAGATTGTCCCTCACCTAGCTTCAATTAATGCAATCTACTCTTTAATAAGAGATGATTTGTAATAGACTTTTCCACATATTGAGATTCTAACTTGAGCTACACGATGAATGTAGTTGTCTCTTTTTACATCTACTCATAGGAACTCGTTAGTCAAACTCAACTGTATAGCAAACAAAGCCTTCATATCAATATCACAAATTTCTTTTTAGTCATCAACTCAAGCTTCTTTGATTTTTTGGGTAAAACATTCTCTAATTCGTTTTGAACCAAGATCACCTTCATCTTCAACTTCCACAATCCAAAGTTCACAAAATGATCAAACTTCTCTATATCAAATATTATCAATGCCATCTTATTGTAATCTAAGAAAAAATGCAAGAAATCTAAACATGAATCCAACCTCTAATACCAGTTTGTTGGGGATCAACCAATGTTAACACATGATACCTCCAAGAACACAAGTTATCTCTTAAGGAACTAGTTCCATATCCATCTCTCTCTCTCTCTCTCTATAAACTTAAAGAAGAATGACTATCTCAACTTTGGATAACCTAACACAAACAAAAACATGTATATATATCACTACAAGAGATGGTGTATTAAAACATGCATGAGGAAACAAGAAACCCTGTCAATACATGAATGGAGATCAACATGGGTCCCTTGTATTGACACTCTTAGACTTATTTTCATTGACATAACCTATCAATGGCATTCATGTCCGTCTACACCGATCCCTAGTGTTATCTCTACTAAGCTCCTTTTTCACTCCATAATTCCTTTACACATCCACATGGTCTTATACTACAACACTACTAACCAATATACCCCATGAATAACATATGAACCACTCCATTATAAATAATTGTCTATGTTATGCAGACACATCAAATATGAGTTAAAAAACTCACCTATGGTCACTAAGATTATCTCCTCCGGACTTGAGCCATTTCTTATGAGAATTATTAGGCCATGAGAAAAAAACATTCTACAGGATAGACATATTATAATAACATCATCCTTGTATAAGAGGTTGCATATACTATGTGTCACCTTAGAGGTGAATGAGCCTTCATGATGCCAAAGGTTGATTTCTAGAAGGATTTGATATGCTATCTGGATTTAATCAGTAATACTCTTCATCATGAGAGGTATCAAGTTCATTAATACTTCTTAGTATAGATCATATTTCCTCACATTCTATTTGACTTCTTTGAGCAAGAGAGCTAATTGAAAGTTTTCTACCTTTTTATGATATTTGATAGTATGACCTAATGTCCCCATACATATTTATTATAGATCTATTGGTTCACTTTGTTGACAACAATATTACTATTTGTTCTTGGTAATCAATCAAGCTCTCACAAGATGATCTTCCTATTTCTCATATATCTTTTACCGATTATTTACTTCCATTTTCTCAAGTACTAACACCATTAACACCACAAATCTAGACATTTTTTTTCTAAACTCTTTCTCCATGGCTTTAAGTCTTAATATGATTCTCTTTAGATTTTCCATCTATTTTTCTTCGAATATGCCAACTCATATTCCACATTGAATCTCAAGGCATATCGTTGTCCTCTACACTTGAAGAGAAAATTGTGACTTAACTTCATATCTCCATGGTGACCATATCTTCTTATTCACATGTAATATCTAAAATTCAATAACACTTGCATTATTATCAAGATAAACATTTGAAATTTGTGGGTAGAGCAATCTTCGTGCAATTTGTTTCTAATGCCATGCCACTTTACAACATGCCAAGCAACATATTACCTAAGTTTATATGTAATGCTTTAAATAGATGTAATAAAAAATTCTTATAGGGAAACTTAGAAGATTTATATGAAATATTTATATGACATCTTAGTAGAACTTATGTCAAACCAAAGAGAAATGTGGGCTTGCATAAATATAGGAGATTTATGAATAAAGCTATACTAATGCAATTAAATTTAAAGCTCCTCACTCTAAATCAGGGTGAACATTTTAAAATTATGTTCGGATAATATTAACATAAATTAGGTAAAATTATTTTAATTGTGTTTGGATTTGGGTGAATTAGGGTAAATGAATGTCATAACAATTAAGTTTTACCATTCGCTAGATTGCCTCCAACATAAGGTTGATAAAAATGAGGTGATTAAAGATGATTTGGTATGAACTTTTAACCTCAATTAACCCAACCAAATATTTTTAAATAGATTCCCAAATGGGATAAAAGAGGTGAATGATTTCACTCATCTTAATTCACCCCAAACCAAACAAACACTAAGTGCCATTTGATAAACTCATTTTTGATATGAAGTAATAATTTGAATAAAGTAATTATGATATTTGGTACACACATATTATTTATGTATAAAAGTTGCTAAAGTAATAATGATGTTTGATAACTTATCTAATTTGAAATGTATTGATGTATATTAATAATTTTAGAGATTATTTATTTTAATAAGATATATTCTTAAAATATTTTTTTATTTGTTTATAGATTTTATTTTTATGAGGTATACTAATTAATAATAAATATAGCATAATAATTATAATAATAATTAATATTAATAAATAAGAATTAGTATTAGAAATTAATTTTAATAATATTATTAATAATAAATGACTATAATAATTATTAATATTACTATTCATAATTAATACTATTAATAATGATTAATTATGAAGAAAAAATATATTATGAATATTTTGAATAATTATATTATAATAATTAATAAGTAAAAATTAAAAAGAAATATTTCTTATTAATAGTAATTAAAATTATTAATAATTATGATTATTTTTATTTATTATTTAATTAAATTTAATAATTTTTGTATTTATTTACTATAATTATGATTAATAGTATTGTTAATATTGTTAATTTATGGTTTTTAGTAATTATCTAATTATATGAATAATAAGAATTAATAGTAATTATTTTAATAACATCAATAGTTAATAGTAATCATTAATAATAATAGTTTTGTTAATAATATATAGTTGTTAATATCAATATTACTTATTATTATTATTATTATTATTATATAAATAATAGATAATAATAATAATTAATTTATTATTTTAATGAATATGACTAACAAAAATAATTGATACTAATAATTAATAACAATAATTTTTAATTGATATTAATAATTAATATTGATAATAATTCATATTAATTATCATTAACATTAATTAATAATAATATATAATCAATATTACATGATAATAGTTAATAATGAATAGGAATAAAGAATAATTTATATTATCAATACTAATTTTATTCATAATTAATATAGTTATTAATAATAATTGATGCTAATTAATACTATTGATAATGAATAATAATTAATATTTACTATTATTATTATTAACATTATGTAATACTAATATCATTAGTGGTACCTAATCATAATTAATAATTATAATATTATTAATAACTATTGAAAATAATTAATAGTTACAATTGTAGTAATATGATGGGTGAATATAATTAATAAGGGTGTAAGGATAAAAATATAGGATAGTTTAATTATTTGATAGAAGATAACAGGACGTACTCAATAAGCAAAAATATGTAATAGAAAATATTACAATGAGATTAAACCCGATTTGAATTTAATCTAAACGACCCATCCATACCAAGATCTAATATTAACCATTAATTTAGCTTAGCACAAGCCTATTAATACCCCTAACCATGACCCATGTGATATTAAGGAATATTCCCTAAATATTCCTAATCATTTGAAAAAGTTATCATATCCTTATACTTATGAACTTGTGTTAAATGGTTCCCCTTCTCCTCATCACTTCACCCACTTCATTTGTGGCATTCTTACCCTCTTTTTAATCTTTTTAACTTCCTCATATATACTCTGCCCTATACATCTTCTAAATATTCCATAATCATTACTATATTTTTCCTTTAACCTATCACCACATTACACGTGTGATTCACCCCTTGCTTCCTCTTTTATGCCATACAACCCCTTCATTCCCCGTGGCCTTGTGAGCTTAATAACTACCCCAAATAAACCCCCCAACTACACCCCTTAGTTGATTTGCTATGATCGTAAATATTCCTTATTACCACCTCCCATCCAATCACCATATTCTACCCAACATTCATCCCCTTTTCTTATAATACCCTCATTTTTACTACTTAAAAATTTCATTTTTTAGAAGTATTAATTATCAAATTACCGGTTGTTACTACCACACTTAGCATAAGTCTAGTTCATTCACCTTTCTTATGCCAAGTGTTAAGGCTAAAACAAACCACAACCAAAATAAAACAATGAAAATGAGAGGTAATACGTAAATAAAAGTTGTGGACAATGTACTCCGTATAATAATAGAAGTCAAAACATCAAAGGACATAAGAGTCCAAAGGAAAAACAATTACATCAAAAATAGGTAACCAAAGGTATAACACCACTTTTTCTTAATTCTTAGACCTAAAATCCCATTCTAAAAATAGGATCTCTTCCCAATGACTCTCCTCCTTGTCACTTAATATGCTTAGAGCCACTCCATACCCTTCACGTAATTATCTATAAAAGTAGTATTAGTATAGCTTCCTCGTACTAATTAAATCACAATACATACCATGAGGTAGCATATCCACATTGCACATAGTCACACAAAAATCCACAAATCATGCTCGAGCACAAATCACATATCATAGAAACATATAATAAATATGGAATAATATATAAACATCAAATTTCAAGCTCAACAGTAAAATATACTAGTTCACTTCACACCATCTCACGGTACAATAGATATATATGATTCATCAAATATATTCCAAATACCAAGTTACACACTAAGGCAACTATTGAACTAGCAAATCTAAAATTATTTTTAATACTAAGGTAGGGCACTAAAGGAACTACCGAACCAATGAATCCAAATCAATTAAAAATATTATGGTAAGGCATGGAGGCAACTATTGAATACATCCAAATCAAAACCTTTTTATTTCCTTACACAATAGTTACTACCATTTAAAATTAACTGAGGGGGATACACTCAACCTAGGGATAATAAGGTATACCTAGTCATATTAGCACTCAAAGGTGACACAATGCCCTTACTATCGAACTCGGGGACATAGCAATACATTTAGTCATACTGACACACAAAGGCAACACAATATCCTCTAAACTCGGTCACCTAATCCTTTATCAATACCCCCTATAAGGCCTATAGGTCACCTATAGAGTAGAATATGACCTTAATAGGGAACATCGACACATTAACAAAAAAAGAAGCTAAAACCTCATCTCTAGGGTAGCTAATCATAAAGAGTAACCATTACTAAGTCAAGGTCTTTCACTTTAAGTATTAATATTTTATGAGGTGATAATATATGTCACATACTGCACAACAATTTTCATTTTCATAGTTAACCATTTTAACTTTTATTTTCAATTATAAAGGTAAACCCTAAGGTATTTGGTCTATACCAAGCCAAGTCAACATTAAGGTCAACCTATCAAAAGTCTAAGGTTGTCCTAATATCCAATTATTCTCAAAAGATACATTAGGTAAAAATTTTACCAAAATGCCCTTAAAACCCTAATTTCATCATTTATTTCTTTTTTTTTAACTAAAAATTGTTATTACAAGAAATTTATCATGAAAAGTTTAAAAGATAATTAATCACATTATTTTGGCACATAGATAATCTTTGCAATCTAGCGATGGACTGTATTTTCTACTTTTCATGTATTTAGTGGGTTGCACCCACAAAACCCTAATCATGCAGCTCTTATTATCACATATCCCATGTAGCATGTACGTACATATTTAAAGCATTACACAATATTTAAACAAGGAAATTATCATCATGTTACATGTAGGAAAATATCTCTAACTCTATGTCATGTGAATATAATTCATCATAAGCTAACCCTAATCATGTGTATATACTTCCATGCGAATCATAGTAACCTTAACTACCATGAATTAGTAATCATAAGATATTTATCATGGAATTGAAATCATAACTTAACAAGAATGAAATCCCTAACAAAACACTAGACATACGTACGTAAATCATATAACATATTACCCATGTATATAGCTTATCTTACAACAACTGTACACATCATTCATTTAACATGCATGTCATAATAATTGGAGAATGTAAAACCCTAAAATAATTCTAAATCTATATAATCCTAACATGAACACATATAAATTATACCGTATTATGAGTGATTGAATTTACCTAAATCTAAGCTTACACAAAAAATATTAAACTATGTCCTCCAAGATCATCAAGGATTGTCTAGGATATTAACACCCAAACACATATGTATTATCATTTAATATAAAAAAAAATAACCCAAAATTACTTAAAATAAATTAATGATAACTAATTGGTTGAAGCAAAGCAATGAGGAAATCAAGGACTCATGAACAAAGGGAGGATTCAAATGGTGGAAGTTACCAAGAACAGGGGGAGGATCAATGGTGGAGTTATACATTGCTAGGGGGTAGGAATAGCAAGAATGGCTAGTGTAGGGAGGGGAGATGTGGTAAGGAAAGGATTATTGGCCAAAAGAGGGGTGAAAATTTTGGTGAGGTTGTTTGTAGGTTTTTGGATGTTTTGTGACTTTGTAGGGCTTTAGTGGTAGAGGATGTAGCAAGGAGTGGAAGTGGGTGAACCAAGTTAGGGAGATACGATAGTTTTGGCTTAAGGTGGTTGTTGATGTTCGATGTGTTTGGGCAAAGGTGGAGAGAGTTGCTCCTATGAGTTAGGGAGAGGGAGTGGGGTATGTTTTTGTGAGGTTTTACATTGTTTTTGGGGTGGTTTTGGTAGTAATAACTGTTGCATGGGGTGAGGGATCGGTGGAAGGGGATGTTGCTAATGGAAGGAAGCTGATGGTGGAGTGCGTTGCAACAAGAAAAATGCTAAAGGTGAGGGACGATAATGGTAGAACAAGGCGGAACAATGAGCATCTTTCTTTCTTGAGGTAGCTTAAGAGAAGGAGGAGTTATAATACATGCTATTAGGGGATGAAAGCATAACACAAGGGATATGGAGAATAAGAGGAAGAAGGGTTTAAGAAGATGATGGTGTGCAAGGTGCTACAGAGTAAAACAAGGGGAGGAAAACATGGGAGAGAGTGGGTGGAATGGTGTAGGGTATGGTGTAGGAGGATTTATGTTGGGGAAGGAATGGTGGAAGAGACCAATAAAATATAGCATAGGTTAGGGCCATAGGCTAAGGTTCTGATTATTGGAATAGGATTTACCTAGCATAATGGATACTGGTTAAGGTTTAACTTAGGTTTTAAATTTTATAACCCACTCTCTAACAAATTTTAACCAAGTGAAAATTTATATCTAATATATCATAATAATAATATAAATATTCATAATATTTTTATTAAAAAAATACCCTACCATAATTATTATGACTAATACACATAATTACTGATTTATAATTAGGGTTTTAAAAATGAGGCATTACATTTCTCCCTGTTTATGAATCACCAAATGAAGCCTCTTACCACCTCAGATGCAACGTGCATAATTATCATCAATTGTTCTCCAATCACCTCCATATAAGTGCCCATGATCATCAAGAACCCATGTGAACAAATTTTACATAAATTAACTTAGCAAATTGTGTGTGTTGTGTGCTTGAGCTTGGTAGCCTTCAATGGATCTTCTTCCCTTTCTCTTCTCTCATTTATCTTGTCCATTCTATATTCATCTTCTCCCTTGTTTTTTATCACATGTTTAAACTTGAACATCCTTTTCCACCATTGATGTTCAAGGTTCAAAGCTTTGTAAACATAAAAAAGATCATATTTTAGCTCCTTTTTTCTTTAAGTAAATAAAAAGGAGTTAAGCCTTAGTTTTGGGTGAGATTAGTCCTACTATATATTATCCTTATTAAATATTATTAGAGGTTTATAAATACTCTTTAGGTTATGATAATCCTCCCTTTTCATTTACTTTTTATTTCATTTACTTTAAGTTATATTTTAACATGATTCTTACTAAGTTTTGTTATGTTTTAATGATGTTTTCAAGGCATTTTAGTATGTTAATGGTGGCATGATCCTATCATATTTTTCATGAAAAATATATTAACTTCTAATTAAAGGTATAATATAGTTTTATTGTGCTAAAATACACCTTTTTTTATTATCACATGTGTTGCAAAGAATCATAGTGATTTATGATAGATTTAGCATATTTATCATGTATATTTTGTAATATAGATCAAATGATGATTTTCATGGATGGAGAGCTTGCTATAGGTTTTTAATAAGTTAATATAAGCATGATAATTAGTATAAGTTATTTCTTAGAAGATTTAATACCTACATATTTAAGGAAATCATAACAAATGGTGTTTTTAGGCCTACAAATTTAGAGTAATTTTATGAATGAACTTCTCTGATTTGACTAATAGTTAGAAAAACTATTTGGAATAAAATCAAAGCTTAGTATTTATAAATTCCAACAAAAAATTTTACTTTTCAAAATATTAGGTATCAAAGAATTTGTGATTCTTTTTCTAAAAGTGCATAGAAGTGTCTAAACCCAACATGTGAGCAATAAGCTCAGGTTTGGGGGGTTTGATATTGGGTTATAATTGAGTTTTGGATGTTGCAGGAAACTTAAAATTTTTATTGGAATTTTTAGGATAAATTTGATGTATAATATGTTATCACTTAGACTAATATAACCCAAGTTATAATTGGTTAAAATTTGAGAAAGTTTAGAAATAAGTAGTTATGTTCTTCATGAACTTTCAAAGCATTCTTACTAATTACCTACTAATCACCATAAGTGGGGTTATTAATTAAATAATCATTTTTAGGATTATTATTCAATAATTAATCATGTTTAGTAGGGTTAAGTATGTCTTAATCATTGTTATACATGAAATGACCAAATTAAACTTAAAATGGTAAACATATGAATAAATAAAGTTAAACCTTGATCATTGACTGTGAACATAACCTTTGACTTTAATTTTGAACCAAACTTTGAATAAATTTGACTTTTCATCTTTTGATAGGTGAATAATGATTTAAAAAAAAAGGCATACAACCTTATTTTGCGATTGTAGACTCAAATAAACCTAACATTTTAGCCCATTTGCCCCTAAAATGGTCTTTTTGAGTTGTCAAGCGATTCTTTTGGGATGTTTTAAATAGTGTAGTTATAAGTTAAGTCCATTGTAACCTAAAAACACTTATGTATTAGTTTGGTGTAACCTAGAAACACTTTTGTAAATGTGTAGTACAATATGTGAACTCTTATTATATGATATGTGATGTGAGTTGGATGTTACCTACAAAAACTATTCATGTTTGGTGTTAGCATATGAAACACCCATGGTATTTTTGTTTTCATTTTAGTGTGGTGTTAGATATGAAAGTCCTTAGACTTTTATTTGTGATATATTAGCCCTTGTGTTTGAGATATCTTGGTCATAAAGACCCGTGTATTTGAAATGGTCATGCGTTTACACATTGTTTTATAGTTAAGGTGACCGCACTTTCTAGAATATTTTCCTAGCTAGGACGGTCACACAATAATGCATCATTTCCTAGATGAGAGAGTTGGGGATGAACATCCCTTAATAGCTTTATCTAGGGACAAGTGTTTCCCTTAGGGCATAATTTGTGTTTTGATGGGGTTAAACATCCTTGAAGAGCTTATTTGGGGCAAGCATTCCTTAAGAGTCTGTTCCATGTTTTTAATTGGGTTAAGTGCACCTCTAAGAGCTTGTTTGCATATGAACAACTCTTTATCTCTTTTTAGTGTGTTTTGGTTACCTTATGTATAAACCTATGTTAAAATTCTCTAATTAACATTATATTTGGGATGGGTATAACATATCCCATGTGTACTCCTTTAGGAGATTTCATGTTAGTATCTTCACTAAGGCACTTGAAAGTGAAATCATATTTAAATGTGATATGTCTAAGGATATGATTTATTGAGTTATGTTTTAAGTGCTCATAGGAGCTAGATTTTACAAAGTATTTAAGTGTATTGATGTCCTTTGTAGCATTATGATGACATGTGTAGGGGTGCAATTTACTTTATTTTGCAGCATATTGATGTATAATGATAAACATATTGGATCAAGCCAAGTATTAGTGATGGAATTAGGTAAGATTCCAAAAATAGAAAATTTACAAGAGATTAAGAAGAGGAAGAGAAAAAATTAATCTTGAAATACCTTCAAGATTAAGCACTTACACTAACCAACTAAGGTATCAAATCTTAGCATAAATGGTGTAATATTCTGGAGGAATTTATAAGACTAACTCTAAGTCTTGTGGAGTTGTTGTTGAAACAACCACTATTTTTTTGGTCAAAAGGAATTGCCCATTTCTTCAACCCTTTACCTCTATATAGAGTGTATTAGGCTTTAGCAAATTACTGCTACACATCTAACTCACAGTGAGCAGATTTGGTTTCACCCCAACTATAGGATACACTAATACACACTAACTAAGGTTGATAACCTACTACATTCAGATATGCTGAATGTCGAAGTACTTTATCCCCCCATTACATGATAGCTGCCACTTACAACCTATGAAAAGTACTTAGAAAATATAAATTACAATTTAGGAAAGTCTAACAATACATTTAACCATGCTTAACTAAGAAAGTTAAAAACCAAGTTGAGTGAAAGTTGATGGATGGATGGATGGTGCCTCCATAGACTAGATTTTAGGGCAAAAAATGGGGGTTTCTTCTTCCATAATTCAAGATTTATTTGAGGCCTTGATCTTCCCATAAATATCTTCCCAACGCTCCTTCAAACCTACCCAAGAAATGATTGTTGCAAAGGTGCATAATTGGATAAAATGTGTAGTTTGTGGTTGAGGGTAGTCTTGGTTTTGTGGAGCCATAGCCAGAAAAACATGGCTTTGTGGAGCCATAATGGAGCTAGGGAATGTGGAGTTGATCGCTTTATTTCGGGTCTTGCATGGCTTTGCATAACTTCCAATAATCTTGCTTACTTATTGACCCAAGTAAGAAGAGTTTTGAATTCTTCTATCTTGGGGAAATTAATAAGTATATTATCCTTATTATTTACATTTAAGGGATATGCTCCTGCATCACATGTTAGAATTTTTAGAAGATATCATGTTTACGTCCTACCACTATTTCCTTCTATTTGTGTTTACAATTTTAATGTAAAACCTAACATGTAATACTTCTTTGTTTATATCTTAACATATATTATTTAAAGAGTTTTTCTATACTCTAATTCATTTCTAAGTGAGTCTTATATTATTCTCGAATAAGGTGCCAACCACACCTAAATTATTAGGGTATAAAATTAATTTTAGCCTTTCACTTGACATAGGTTAGGTAATGGTTGTACCTTCCCCTTATTGGATACGACAATACTAACCTCATTTTTGTTACAAATTCCGTAAACTCTTTCCAAAATAATGAAAATTTTTTATTATTAAAAGGGGGTGTTACAAAGTGGTATAAAAAATTTGTTATAACATTCATTATTTTAATTGGAAATGAATTGTGAAAATATTTTCAAACCATTCTTTAAAGAGCTTTATGTTGAAGTGATTTAAAGGGGTTGAGTTTATTTTCCATGGTGAGTATGTATTTATTTGGGGCTTAGGGAGTTAGCTTTCCTTATCATGATATGTGCGACTTATTGTGTCATAAGTGATTGTTATGTTTGTCTATGAACATTCATGTTGGTCTTGCATGATAACAATCTAACAATGCATATTTTTATCCCTTTTAGGGTACATTTACATGTGTTTTTACAGCTATTACATTATAGGGTGTGGTATCCTATCAAATTTTCCTACCCTATAGAGTTATGACACTTAAAAATGGGGAAAATAGGAACATGCTTCCTAAATGTGCCAAACTTAATATTTTATAGCCTAAATATGATTGTTTTTTCATTTTGAGAAAATCTTATTCTTGCGTCTTTAGGGTGTCTTGTAGGGTGGAGTAGTGTTGTATGACAACAAAATGATACAACATGATGCACCTTATAGTTCAATCCAACCTTCCTCTCATACAAATGCCATGTGTGCCCTTTATCCTACTATGTTATCCAATTTAACACTATTTTCCTATGGGGTTATCACATGATAAGAAGATGATATAAGGTGGCTATAGGGTGATTGATGTTATCATTGGGTGAGACGACTTGATAGGGGTGATTAATACTATAGGCAAGAAGACCTTATGATGTGGACAACTCCACAGGGTGAAGGATGCTATATAGTGACAAACCCTACGAGTTGGTCATGGGTGACATCTCACAATTTCAAAAATGCACGCACAACTAATTCTAATAACGGTATTTTTATATTCCTTTACCCCCACTAGTCCCAATGACCTAATGAGAATTTTTAGAAAATTACCACTTAGTCCTTAGTCCCCCTCCTTACCCTATCTATAAAAGGAATGAGATGAGAAAATGAAAGGGAATCCTCCACCATTCTTACATGCTAAAATCATATTAGAAAATTAGAGAAAATAGAGGAAGAATATCAGAAAAATAGAGGGGAAGGCATGGAATTCTAGTCTCAAGGTGGAAGATGAAGTTTGAGGAGGAAGGAAGATTATCCACCCTATCTGCAACTATAACCTTGAAGGGTGTGCTCTTCCTTATTCTTTATATTTCTTTCTTATATCTTCTTTATAATTTAAGGATAATTCTAAATATGAGTTGAGTTCTTGTGTGGGTAAGATCATGAGGAACCTATGCTTATATTGAATCAATTGTTGTATTATTGTGTTATGCTATCAATATATGGGTATTTTCATTTTTAGTTTATTGCATGTTCTATGAAGTTGTTTCTTGATCACAAATGACTTCTACTTAGTAGGGTGAAAATCTAGAGGGATTAGCTATATGGAAAAGGCTAAATAGATGTCTTATCTAGCATAGAGATGTGTTTTGGGTTATGCATTAAAACTAAGAAGTTCAGTACATAACATGTACCAAGATGGTAACTACCTAAGAGTATGCTTCACCTTGAGTGAAACCCAAAAAGTGGATGCACGTTGATTCCCTATAAGGTCTTACACACTATAGTGTGATAGTTTGATACTTGTAGCATGAATTAGGACTCGTTCCCCACAACCCTATTTCATGGCGTTTTCTACCCTATATATCTTATATTATCTTGTTAATTGTTTGTCTTCTCTTTTACCTTTTCTTTTTTAGTTTATCTTTACCATGTTAGTATAATATGTTTTTATTTCTTCTTTTTACACCATATAGTTATCCTACCTACAACATTACACTACTCCAATAATTGTGGGTTCAACACTATACTCATCATTATATTACTTGAGATGATTGTGTACACTTTCACTTTGTGTTGTGGCCATTTTCCCATCTTTTAGTGCATTATTTACATAGCCACGCACAAATTTTTTGGTGCTATTGTTGGGGATTTGTAGCATACTAAGTTGATTTGGATAGTAGTAGTTGCAACATATTTAGATTTACTTACCTTTGATTTTATTTTATTCTTTCTTTTCTATACCTTATAAGAGTGGTCAAGTGTGTGAACAAGATTGAAGGATTTAACAAGATGAATACTCACCTTGACATGAACGACATCTAACTAAGTGGACAAGAACAATCACTTAGTAGCTTCCTTGTAGTACAACCACTATATCTCATAATAGCACACCTTGATTTACTTTATATTGCAACTTATAGGAGTTATAGGAACTGAGCCATAAGAGATTGCGCTGTCACTGTAGTAAACATTTACTGAACATGTACATATATGACTCAAAATTTTGGGTTATATATTAATGTTTACTACAAAACAATATTTTAGAATTTATTGTCGAATAATCTAATTTATACCTCTACATCAATGATTCCTATTTTCAAGTTGTACTCCCACCTAATTTATATAATATAATTGTTTGATTACTTTTATCATTCATTAATAATTATATTTATTTTATTATTAATTTTATTATCCTTACTAATCTATACCCTACCTCTAAATTTTTTTCTTGGATTTTTTTCCATGTAAAGTTTATTTTATTTTATATTGTTCTAAGGGTTCTAAGTTAATTAAGGAATCCTTAATGTATATAGTCTAAACACCTACAACAAATTCTAAGAGAATCACAAAGAAGTTTTCTTCTTTACCAATATAATTCCAACACTTCTATCTTTCTACACAATATTGGGGCACCTAAGTCCTTATCCTTATCCTAATGTCAACATAGGAATGCCAACACTTACTTATAGAACTTAATTAGATTCATGATGAATAAAAGGACATGAACTATTTATTTTTGTTCAACACATGACATTCCTCTACAATGATTCTAACTTATAAGAAAGTGATACCTACTCTCACTCCAAAGTATAATGAATAAGCATAATGGCATTCATAATATTAGAATCTATGTCATCTACATTAATAATCTCATATATTATCTTGAAGCTACATGTGTTGAGCAACTCTTCCCCCTCCAAATGGACATGCAATGAAAATATAATTAACTACCTTTTTTATGCAATTTAAGTCCTCTATAAACATAAAATACATATTCAAATTTCTAGGTTGTGAATAAAGAGAAATGTTTTGATAAAATACCCAGATGTTATATCCTAAAGTTGAATATTTGCTTGCATGATTTAGAAAATTTATAACATTGGTTCAATGATATCTTTCATATGATTCATAGTATATTCATAAATAACAAATGAACCTATTATCTAGGCTAAAACTTTTCTAGCAACTATAAAAATGTTGTCCACACTATATAAAAAATTAGAAGGCCATATAATTGTCAATTTAAAAGGACACGATCCATTATTTGAAATAGGATACAACTACCAATTTCCCTAATATTTGTTAGTGTAAACCTCAAGTCAATTTTTGCCATAAAAAGAGTCACATGGTGAATGCTCATCCCTATGTAATTATCACTGTTCTCTAAACGCATGTAGCAACTGTATTAAGATAACTATACGAATATTATTCATCCTCCACATATTATAGCAGCATCAATTTTCAAATTTACATGATTAAACTATGAGAAAGTTGTGTTCTCTAAAAAAAAACTATGAGAAAGTTGTGAATTGATTTATGTATTTGGATTATCATATAATAGATTTAGTTATGAAGAAGTTGTGCATTATTTTACTTGATGTACTTGGAACATAACTAGTTTCACACCAACAATTATAAAATATGTCTGTATCATGAATAACCTATTAACATTCTATTTTCCATATTATGATACGTGAAATAATTAATGCACGTGCATGGATTAGTAAGTTAAAAGCATTTTATTGTAGTATTAACCCAAGTTTATTTAAGCTTAATATATTTTTTAGCCAATTTTCTTTTTTTCTATATAATAAGAGAACATTTAATTTATGCGCATTATATCTATATTATATTTTGAACTAAGGGGATGATGTGTCTTTTGGTGGGAAAACATTTTGTGCCTTGGTTGTTACATATTTGTATGTGTGCGTGTATGTGTATAGATGACTAAAAATAGACTACTCATACGAAGTTTAATATTTTCAATTCAAATATTTTTTTAGTGATGTTATAATAATATGAATATGTGATATTGTAATATTAATACAAATAGAAAAGTGAGAGGAAAAGAAAATAAAAGAGCAATTTATTAACATTTTTTTTACTAGTTATCCTCATATTTTGGTAAATTTACTTTTCAAAATAGAAAATTTAACTAAACACTTATGCTCCAAACAACATAACATACCAACAAAAGCTAATACCTAGAAGTGTTCAAAATATGGTTCAAACAGCAAACCAAATTTATTCAAATTATAATTTATGGTTTACTTTTGTTTACATTTTAAAAGATTATAGTTTAATTTAGTATCTGCAAAAATGGTTAAATTGCCATTTTGAGAGTTAAGTTTTAGTTTATAAACCATAAACTACACACACATATCAAACTCAATGAGGAGTATGGAAATTCTACCTGCTTATGTTAGATACTAAAACTATTAATATAATAAAATCTAACTTTTAAGTAGTAAATTCTAGCTTATATTCTAATTTTTTTTTCCTTTTTCCATGTTCCATTGTAACCGACATCAACTTTTTATTCTTTTTCTTTATGGTTTTTAATGCTTTGAGTAGGAAGACGACCCATTCATTGAGTTCATAACGATAGACAAGCTGAGACATATGGGTGTTGAGCTGATATTACATGGGGATTTGGAAGTGCAGATGAGTGTCATAATGATAACATCCTTTGTAACACTCCTGAATTTATGAACTAAAAAATTTTATTGTTAGAAGTTAAATGCGAAAGCAAAACAATAAATCTCGGGGTGCTACCGCCACACTTGGTACAAGTTTGGTTTCCTCTACTGTTATATTACCAAGTGCTAAGGCTAAAAATGTTATTCCTCTTAAATTAAGAACATAATTGTAAATTATAGTAGCAAGAGAGTTAAAAATAATTAAATAACATTTCGAATAGAACTAACTATTAGTGGTTATAAAAATCTCAGTGAAAGAAAATACATCAGGACAATAAGAAATACAGAATCTTCCAGTTCAAAAGACACTGGAAAGGATATTGGATAATCCTACACTCTCAACCCATAGGATAGACTTTAAAAGATTTTGCAAGCTAATCTACAAAGGCCACTTCCTATTTAATAAGTAGGGGCCCAAAGAAGGAACCCTTCAGTACAACGGTGCTGAGTAACCTATTATACAAGACAATTATGCAAGGTCTGCATGGAACACATAAAATACATCACAACAATACACAGACATTTAATTATGCATATACTAATTGAAATATTAAAATCATTCATATAACCGCATAACATCAATACCATATACTACCAATGCACATTCATATAAAAATAACCAAAATTTACCAATGGAGCATCCAAGAGATGCTCTTTACACTATAATTAGAAAGCAACATCATTCTCGAGTTATAACTGTAACACCCCAAAATTCATTAATTTTTTTTAAAACGGAAGCAATTAAGATAGAAACACTTAAAACTTGTGAATTCTGGGAATGTTACCGCCACACTTAGTACCAGACCGGTTCTCTCCAACCGTTCCAGTACCAAGTGCTAAGGCTGAAGAAAAAATTTACGTTAAATTCAAATTAACAATTCATAAAAGGATTCGAAAGATCATACAACAAAATCAGAGTACGAGAAATTAAGAGTTAATTACAATACCCTTGAAGTTTCAAATAACACTTGTAACTTCTAAATAGAAATAAATTTAAACAAGATAAAACCCGATGGGTCAAATTCCGGATTGCCTACTCACTCAAGTTAGGCCTGCCACCCCAAAACAGTCTCTGATCTTAAACCTGCAAAAGAGGTCTGCTCCCCACCATCAGTGGATCATCACAGGACCTATCAACCAAGGTAGTATCAGTACGGGTCCAGTACTGAGTAAGGTGACTTGATCACTAAGGCCAACACACAAACACATAAATCATGCAGAACATAGAAGGGCATAATTACCAACACAATGACATAAGGTGCTTACGACCATCCAAGTAAGAGTACAAGGCACGATTGTAGACTGGATTAATTTTTAAATTAATCTCTGATCAGAATTCATTTCACACCATACTTTTTATCAAGTCCATACGAGTACGGGAACCCCACTATTTTGCTGGTGGATCGGTCTCCAGGGCACTCTGGCTCCTGGCCACTATTATAGCCGGTGGATCGGTCACTTAGGGTACATGCCCTACCACTATTATATGCCGGTGGATCGGTTTAGCCCCTTCTCGCACGGTGTTCCACTGTAAGTAGATAATGTCTTCCCACTTATTATCAACATGTATAGTTTGGTTCGTTGAGCTCGGGATCCCCCACTATTTTAGCCGGTGGATCGGTCACTAGGGTAACATACCCTACCACTATTAAGCCGGTGGATCGATCTCCAGGTTACCGCAGTACCTGGCCACTATTATGCTGGTGGATCGGTCTGGGCCCGACTCAACATCTTTCACTTTACGTGATTAATATCTTAAGTATCTTATTCAAAGACTTTTACCCTAGACATGCATAAATCTTCACACATCATAATTACACTTTAATCACCATATACACATGATAACACCAAAAACCCTAATCAGCCACCATATACCTCAATTAACCACAACAAACCATAATTCAGTCTCCTCCATACCCTTAATTTGCCCCACGTGCTATTTTTCATCCCAAGTGCTCAAACATCCAAACAACACTTACATTACATTCCTTACATCCCAAATTAACTTTCCATACGTAAATTTAATACCCATGCAGACATTAATCTCCCCATGCAAACCTTTGAACCTTTTTCATGCAAACCCTAAAATTCCACGTGAAACCCTAAATTCAATCATGCAAACCCTAATACCACCATACAACCATCAATGTCACCATATAAATCCTAATACCACAATACAACTATAATTACCACCATACAAACCTTAATATCATCATACAAACCCTAATACTAACATAAATCCATTAATACCACCAGGCAAACCTTAGATTCTGTCATACAAAACCATAAATTCAATCCAACCAAAACCAAAGATTCACCCATACCAAACCCTAAATTCAAACCATAAAGATTCTTCCATACCAAATCCTAAATTCAAACCATAAAGATTCTTCCACATAAAATCATAAATTAGAATCTCCCAAGGAAAACTATAAATTGAATTCCCCCAAGCAAATCATAAATTAGATTCCCCCATATAATATCATAAATTACATTTTCCCAAATAACATAAAAAAAAAATAGATTCTCCCAAACAACCATAAATTCAATTATTCCATATAACCTCATAAATTACCTTCTCCCAATTAACATCCTAATTTAAATTCTCCCAAACAAACCATAAATTCGAATCTCCCATATAACATCATAAATTACCGTCTCCCAAATAACATCCTAAATTAAATTCTCCCAAACAAACCATAAATTCTGCTCTTCCACACATAAAATCATACATTAGATTATTCCTTATAAAACCATAAATTTTAGGTTAACTCACTTCCCTTAATCAAATTCTTTCCCCATCCTCCTTTTTCATCCTTCCTCTCACACAAACCACATCGACTTCCTCACATACACAACACATATCATCATACATAATTAATACACATACCATGCACAACATACTTCAACTCCAAGTCATACCACATATAAAATATTTAATAATAATAAACACTAGATACATAACATGCGAAACACATAATACACATAAGCACATAAAAGGCCTTAGCACTCCTTACCTAAAACGACACCGGTCTTGGAGCACGCTCCTATGCCTCCTCAAGGTTTTGACCAAATAACAACTTACTAATACAAATAACATTAAAAAAATTCTAACTTTACTAAAGATATAGAAATAACAGAAATATTATAAAGGTTGATAATATAGGGTTAAATACTTTACCCTAATAATAATAATGATACTAAAATGATATCAATGAGAATAATAATAGTAACAATAATAACAATAAAAAGGACATTATTCAAAAATAAGGTGAAATAAATGCTTCGGCTCCTTTTCCAAGATAATACTAATAATAAAATAAATAATCAAATTTAGTAGTAATAATAATAATAATAATGACGAATTTAGTAGTAGTAGTAGTAGTAGTAGTAGTAATATATATATATATACTTATAATATAAAAGGAAATAGTGCTAAAAATGATAATATATTAGTAATAATGTTAAAAATGCTAATAATAGTAAAAAAAAAAGCTGCGAGGCTTAATTAAAATTTTAGGTTTCTACGCCTCCTGAAATAATTACACTATTAAATAATTAATTACACTAATAATAATAATATTAATTATATTATTATTAATAATAGTAAACATGTACTAATTCTATTAAATAACTAAAATTCAAGAATAATAGTTTTTATAACTCAAGAATACTCCCAAACCTGTAAAGAAGATTTAACCATTAGATTACAGTTGATAACAATAATAATAATAATAATTATAATAATAATAATTAGAATCGAATTAACATTAAAAATTAGGATAAAAGCATAATAATTATCAATAAATCAAAAGTAAGTGTTTAAAAGGTCTAGGGTTTCACCTTGAGTTGGAGGGTATAGGTGGAACCGGCGGTGGTTCCCGGAGGTGGCCGTAAAATGGATCTAAGAGAGGTAAAAATGAAGGACAAGAG